>JABUQX010083684.1:0-22500 GCA_015478945.1 Trachelipus rathkii | reverse complement strand
ACAAATTAGCTACATTGAAAAGTATTAAATAATAATCGATTTTATAATATTGCCATATATATATATATATATATATAGAGCTTATATATATATATATATATTATTATTATTATTATTATTATTATATATTATTATTATTATATATATATATATATATATATATATTATTATTAGGTTGGTTATTATATTACTATTACTGTTTCATTAGCATATTACATTATTGTTATTATTGTTATATGCTATTGTTGTTGTTATTATTATTATATACATACATATATATTATATATATATATTATATATATATATATATATATATATTATTACACATATTATTATATATTTATTATTATTACATTATTATTATATTACATATTGTATTATTATTGTTATGAGCAGAAGAAGAGCTAGCTATATATACATATGCTATTACTATTATTATTATATATATATATAATATATATATTATATATTATTATTATTATTATTATTATATTGAAATAAAAGAGAGATCTTACCCTAACGATAATATGAAGGTTATTATTAGTTATTGGTTGTTATATATTATTATTATTATTATTATTATTATTATTATTATTATATAATAGTTGGTTATTATTATTATTATATTATTATTATTATTATATATATACATATATATATACATATTATTATAACATATTATTATTATTATAATTTGTTATTAGTATATATATATATATTTATATTATTAATATATATATATTATATATTTATAATGTATATATATATTATTATATATATATATATATATATATATATTATATATATATTATATATATATATATATATATATATATTATTATGATATATATATATGAGAGAGAGAGAGAGGGAAATCTATGATGCCGCTCTTCTAAGGGAGATGAGAATAATCTACACAATAAGTGCAGACTTCTTTTGGTTCCCCGACAGTATTTCCAAGGGTTACCAAATTTTTGGCATTTGAAACATCTTCTGGGACAAGGAATATATTGACTTACGATATATCTGGTGAATATAATCCTGTTCCTCATGGGAGGTAATTGGGTGATGAAACTTACGAGAAGGGTATCGGTAAACATTGGTCACCGGATCTCGCCTACATTGCACGTGAATCAAGATGTCCTTAGGAATTTCATCTCTACCTCTTCAGCAAAAATAGTGCCCTTAAAAGTGTTTCGTGTGTCGTCAGGTGTTGATACAAAAGGAACGTCTCCCAAAGATTGCAGAGCAGAGAGGATAGAACTCTGCATTCATGATGCCGCCTTAACCAAAATGGAGCAATTCCTCATAATGGTCGCAGAAGGATCATCGGTGTGGAGTATACTCTCTATACCATCGATCATTTTTAAAGTGCTATTATTTGTCAAAGATTTAAACCTCGCTGAGCGGAGATAAAAATACAGTGGAAAATTCACTTCAAGTGGGTGCCTGGTGCATCATCTGTATAGATGGACGGTAGAACCTTTAAGAATCGAGGACGTCGACGATAATCAACGGTATGTTGCTGAGCTTGATTGAGCACCTGGATTAAAGTTTGCCCACCTGGCGACACGTCACTGTTGGGCTGGATATCTCCTGCAGGTGAAGGGAAGGGAGTAGTGCAATTAACCACACAACGGCCGTCATGAGTCTATTCAATTGCTAGGGTGTTGTGACCCTTAGTGCTACCTGTCACGATGGTCACCGGAGGAGGACCTGACGGATAACGGTGCTCGCCTTCCTTTAATAACGTTATTATTTTCTGACGTATTCATGAAAGAAAAACACCAATTAAACAACAGCTTCGCAAAAAATAAGCACAATAACAATAAAATCAATGAAATATAAACATAATACAGTGCAGCAGAATAAATTGGAAAAATAACATAAAATCATAAAAGGGGGGTGTATACATGACTGCTCACACTAGATCCAAGCACGAAACCCGTAATACACCCCCAAAACCCCATACCGTAGCAGTGGGTCATGGTTGTGGCCTCGGCTTAGCTTCCCTGAACTCCCTGAACGTCGCGCCAGGTAATCCCAGATGTTAACTGTGCACCACACGGAACGAAACTCGATACCCGAGGTTATACACCTAAGTGCAGGACAGCCTCCTCAATGGTGGGCCAAGTTTCGGGTCCCCCTACAATAGGCAGCCTGGTAAATGCGAAAAGGACCAGTATCTAAATTGTATCTTCAACAATGGGGAGCGCAAAAACGGGAAATGACCATAGCCAGTGCAGGGACGGACACCCCGGACACCCTAATGCATCCACAGGAGGAGCGTGCAAATACGAAAGTATATTCGTAAAATTCTAAAAAGAGAGGGATAAAATAAATAAGTGAGGACAAAATATAATTTAAATATTTAAAATAATAATAAAATAATAATAATAATAATAATAATAATAATAATAATAATAATAATAATAATAATAATAATAATAATAATAATAATAAATAATAATAAATAATAATAACTATAATAATAATATATAATAATAATAATAATAAGTAATAATATTAATAATAATAATAAGGGATAGGAACAAACAAACAAAAAATGAGACAAACAGAATGGAAGGACGAATTTCACAGACAAAGTATCTGAGCCCCCTCCCGACAGCAACGAATCGACCTTTATGGATTTATATATATATATATATATTTATATATATTATATATATACTAGCATACTATATATATATCCTATATATATACTATATATATAATATATATAAATTATATATATATATTAAGTATATTATAATATAGTATATAGTATGAATATGACATAATACGTATACTAATATATATATACGAGAAGAGGAGAGAGCAGAGCTGGGCAGTATCTAATTACTTGCATTTATTTAAATAGAGTACTTAAATGCTGTATTTAAATACAAAATTGTAAATACATTCAAAACTTAGAAGGGAAAAGCATGTGGCATGTCTATTCCTGTTCCAATAGTAGACGTTTGGGTATATTTAAAGCCTCTTTAGCGTTTGTTGCCTGATTAAAGTAGTAGTGTCGTTGTCAGGGTCGTGAGTGGATGTCGGGCTCTTTTTTTCTTTTTCAAATGTTCATCATTTAACAACGGGAATGTGTTCAGCACAATGGGATAAGAGCAGACGTCCAAAATTTCCCGAGGTTTTCAATAATATATTGAGTCGCACTATAAATTATTACCTTGTCCAACTAGGTAGAATTCTCCCCAGAGAGCATGTACACCTGCTGCAAGTTTGATAAGCTTTGATTTTAAATTGCCAGGGCAAACTTGCGAAAAATGACTTGTAACAAACTTGCAGCAAGCTTTTATATTACTTCAATTTTACATAACTTACATTAAATTTGCAGGCAAATTGGTAAAAAATACTTGTAGCAAGCTTGACACATACGTACACATACAAACAAACACACATACATACACACACACACCTACACACACACATATATAATATATATATATTATATATACATATATATTATTACTATTATATATATAGTATATAATAATTATAATATATAATATATAGTTATATATCTAATATATTAAATATATTATATATAATTACTATTAGTTAAAAATAAAAATTCAATATTAAAATATTAATACTAAAAATTAAAATAATAGAATAGTAATAATTATTTTTGAAACTATTATTATTTTCGATTCAAAGTTTATTACAATTATATTACATTATATCATATACCGTATATACTATATCATATCCTACAAAAAAAATATATATAGATAATATATAGTCCTATTATATATATATATATATACTATAGTATATAATATATATAATATACTATATATCATATAGTATATATAATATATCATTATCCTACTTTATTACATTAATGTATTTTCCTCCTATATATGTCATTGCAAATTAGAATTTCCATTTACTGAATAGAACAGTATATGCATATAAATATTATATATATATATATTATATAGTATAATTACTATATATATATATATATCATATAATATATATAGATTTTTATCGCTGATTTTATTATAGCACATCTGTTGACTATTTATATATTAATATTATAGTATACATATATATATATGTATATATAACTATATATATATATATATAATATATTACTATATATCGAATTAATTAGTATTAATATATAATTATATCAATATATATATTATATACTTTTATAATTATAATATAATATATAAATATAATAATAATGTCAACAGAGTATTAGATATATATATAATAGTATATATTAGATAATATATATATCTGCTATATATGTATATATACTATCTTGGAGATCGACTTTCTAGATTATATATATATATATATATATATATATATATATATATATATATATAATAATATTTATATTATATAATAATGAATATGGCGAGGTGGTGATTTGTTGAAGATTTGGAAGGTTGTGTAACAAAAGCGTTTATGGAGGGAGTAGTTCCGAGGGATTGGAGGGAGAACAATAATAGTACCCTTAAACAAGGGTAAAAGGGTAAGGTAACTTTAGGTATTATAGGGGAATTAAGTTCCTATTTGAATGTTGATTAGGAAGAAATATTGCTAGGTCATTTGGAGCTAAAACGTGCGTCGAGTAGACTGATGGAGCTAATTTATGATGAATGAACAAGATGCGTTTTAGAAGTGATAGAGGATGTGTGGATCAAAACATTTGAAAATTAACTATGGATGGGGAATAATGACGGAGGGGAAACCAGCAATTAAAATATGTTATTCATGCTTGATTTATGTGATTTGCTCAACCACTGTTGTATTCGATAGGGAATATTAATAAGTCGAATCCTGGGCGACAATAAAGTATATCGGCTCAACAACTACTCGTAGCTCAGATAGAGTATTATGCGAGTATGGTGAAGGTAGTACTATCTGGAATGTACATCAATAGGTACTCTGTTTGGCGATCGAGTGATGCACATAACTGTAAGCCAATAAATAGAGTCCGAAAGTGCATTGAGTGGTTAAATAATAGTTAACTTATAGACAGGAGTTGCCAAGTTACAGGAATGGTTATGGTCTCCTCTTGGGTTATTCAATTGCTATATTCATCATGGAGGGTGAGTTTATGAATAGAATTAAAGTTAAGGGCGAGGAGAGTTGTGTATATGAATGATGGAGACATTGGAAAGTGCAGAGTGGAAGGGATGTGATTTAACGGTTTTGTGATGCGACATCCCTGAAGCTGGAGTTTTTAGGAGCATTGTAGATAGAATCCTTCGGGGTTAGGGTGTGTAAAAAGCAATTGGTTTGAAGTAAACGTAGATAAGAGTAAATTTATGGTTGTGAGTGAGGACACGTCCTCGGTGTGAAGTTAAGGTTAGATGGTGGCAGCTCAGATAAAAGGTGTCTACGCTTTACATAATTTAGGATATATGTTGACGCAAAAAGGAACGCCGATGATGGCAGAGATTGTACGCTCAGGGTAATGTTGTAAAGAAGCGAGGAAGTGGGCCTAGGTGCAATTAATGGATCCTGGTGAAATGTACCAAGGGAACTAAAGTCTCTGAGTGCGCTACACGTTCCTTACCACACTGAGGGAGTGTAAAAAAGTCGATTGTTACCTAGTGTAACTATAGATATATATAATATATAAATAATTATATTAATCCATCTTATATCTACCTCATACGTCTCTATCATATAATTATCATATAATCATATATTCACTATATAATATTATTATTATATGATAATAACAATAAATTTATCACGTATCAGGTATATAATATATACTATATATTATCATATATATATATATATATAGATATATATATATATAATATAGTATAATTATATAAATTATATACTATAGTGATGGAATAGCGAATAACGCAACCGCAAAACCGCACAATGCGACAACCGCACCTATTTTTGACAACCACAACCGGCGGTTATCAAACTGCGTGCTACTCAACTCCGCAGACCGCGAAGCTTACTGATTTTCATCAAACCGCTAACTGCGGGTTGTGAGGGAAGTTATCTTTTTTTAAAAATACTCTCTGTATGCTATCAAAACTCTCTTCTTCTCTCTCTCTCTCTCTCTCTCTCTCTCTCTCTCTGCTCATCTCTCTCTCTCTCTCTCTCTCTTCTCTCTCTCTCTCTCTCTCTCTCTCTCTCTCTCTCATTCTCTCTCTGCTCTCTCTCTCTCTCTTCCTCTCTCTCTTCCTCTCTTCTCCTCTCTCTTCTCTTCTCTCTCTCTCTGCTCTCTCTCTCTACTCTCTCTCTTCTCTCTCTTTCTCTCTTCTCTCCTCTCTCTCACTCTTCTCTCTCCTCTCTCTCTCTCTCTCTCTCTACTCTCTCTCTCTCTCTCTTCTCTCTTCTCTCCTCATGCTCTCTCTCTCTCTCTCTCTCTCTCTTCTCTCTCCCTTCTCGTCTCTCTCTCTCTCGCTGATATATATATGAAAAACAAGGATCTTCGCGGTTGCCTTTGTCTCCTTCAAATTATTCACTAAAGATAAGACAACTTCTTAGTTCTGATTTCTCATACTAATTGGAATCCAATGTGTTACCCTAATAAGATATTGTGAAGAGATTACTAAAATAGAGTTAAGCTTTTCATTCGTCCTCCATATCACAAGTGAATTCCTATTATTTGTGTCGATATACAGAACTTCATTAACCAGACCTCAGCAATTCGAGGCTGACAGAGGCAACATTAAATCAGCCTGTACATAACAATTATATTACGAGTTAATTCGAAGATTTATGAACATTTGTGGCAAAGACAATTTCTTTGTATTCCATCGCAACGTATCTATGTTTTGAACAGAAGTTTCAGATTGAAGATAATAACGAAAAAACGTGGTAATGCAACTTTCTTCAGAGAACAAATGGAAAAAGATTATTATCTAATTAACAGACATCGCTGAAAGAAGTTTAAAACTGCCAGACAATATAAACAATCCTTCAATTTATCCAACCAAAAACTCTGTTTGAAACCATGAATGCTCATTCAACATCAAGTAGTGATGATGATACAGAAATAGAGTTTAATGAAAGTGTTATGGATGAAATAGCAAAAAATATCAAAAAGAAAAAAGGATCTATCCCGAAGATGATCCTCTAATTGTGCGGGGAGAGGAGAGCGAACACTAACTTCAAAGAGTTGAATATGATGGCTAAAAGATATTTTTCATGCCCATCTAGTAGTATACCAAGCGAGTCAACTTTTCAGCGGTGCTGGATTAATTTATGAAGAGAAAAGGATGAGATTAACAGGAGTAAAATTGCAGAAGAATTGTTATTCCTTACAATCCTAGCTGCCACTTCTAAAATTCAAATTACAAACGCGAATAAACTAAAGAAGATCTTGTCCAATACTTCCAGTTTCCGCAGGGCGTAGGATGGGCAAAGTGGAATGGTTGTGCATTTGTGCATGGTCCTCGTTCCGCAAATTTGTAAATACTTGCTAAACAAGGAGGCTAAATTGCACATTAACCGACCAGAATTATTATTGCTAATAATTATAATAATAATAATAGATAATAATAATAATAATAATAATAACTAATTAATAATAATAATAATAATAATAATAACTATATAATAATAATAATAATAATAATAATAGTAATTATTATTATTTAGGTGGATTACTACTAATATAATTGTCGAAATTATTATCACTATTTGATTATTATTTATTATTATTATTATTATTATTATTATATATTATATATTATTATTAATTATTATTATTATTTATTATTATTATTATTACTTGTTATTATTATTTTTATTATATATTCATTATTATTATTATTATATTATAGATAATTATTATTATTATTATTAATTATTATATTATTATATTATTATTTATTATTATTAGTTTATTTATTAATCGAGTGAAGTAGTAGTAGTGTGATTTAGTAGTAGTAGAGTAACACAAAGCCAATGTTTAAGATTTTTTTTGCACAACCGCAACCGCGGTTGGTGGAAAAAATTTAAGCAACAGCAAAAAAAAACCAGCCGCGGGTGTGCAAAAGATACAGCTCGCTCATCACTAATATATAATATATATATAGTATATATACTAAATATATATATATAATATATAATATATATATATATATTATATATAATATATATATATTATATATTATATGTATATATATATATATATATATATATATATATAATATATATATATAGGCTACAAGTGATAGAAAAAATTAAAAAACTGTTAATATATAAATAATTAATAAATAGTTTTCTCGATTGTTTTTTTGTTCCTAATATATAGCATGGTTAATTTTCTTATCATATATATATATATAGATAGTATATACTATATTAATATATATATATATATATAATATATATATATATATATATATATATATATATAAATATATATATAATACGGTCTCTATATAGGGTACTAATATATATATAATATTTAAATAAATAAATTTTATAAATAATAAATAAATTCGTAAAAAGTAAACACAAATATTTACGATGTCTAATATAAATAATATTTTAATGCAGCTTTAATTACGTTGTTGGTTTAGCTCGGCGGTAAAACACCGAACTAGTATTCAAGTGGTCCGAGTTCAATACTATCTCGAGATAGTAGAGTCGGGAATCAATATAGAATTTGTCTGACTTCACGCATGGGTGGGTGGAGTAATATAAACAACGCTATCAATCAGGTTAGTTAAGCAGTAGTTAATTAATGTCATAAATTAATTAATATTAAATAAAGATCGTAAAAATAATCTTTTAAATTTTCGGAAGTTTGTTTTAAACTTGTCGTGCAAACCTATGTAAGCCTTTGCAACCTTTTTGCAAGTTTGCATTAAAAAAAAAAAAAAAAAAAAAAAAAAAAAAAAAAAAAAAAAAAAAAAAAAAAAAAAAAAAAAAAAAAAAAACTTGCTACATGTCTGATATGTAATATAAATCACACTTGAGGAAAGCCTTGACAAGCTTATAGCAAGCTTGCACGTTTGACGTTGCAAACTTGTTTCATATTTGAAACAAATTAAAAATGTTGTCTGGGTCTCTTTGATTCACTTTCCGCATTGCTTATGCCCGAAACAAAACTTCACGAAATGGTGACTGCTCTTGAGATACCAACGTTCAGAACCCAACAAATTTAGTTTCTTATCGAGTACGTTGCAGTCTTGATAAGACTTGCTACGGCAATCGATCTACTGTAGGGAAAAAAAACTGCTATTATGGAGAATTGTTGCCAGCACTTCTAACAGTTGAGAACAAGCTAAAAGAGTTACAAACTAAAGCGTTGAGGTACTGTAACCCAATATTGAATGCAGTCCTGCAGGGCTTTACACTTCGGTATCAAAACTACCAACTGAACAACCAGTTATTTTTTCAATTATTGTGCCTGTTACCCATCCATATTTCAAACAACGGTGGTTTGAAATGAATTCTTCATAGTACTATAAAACTCAACAAGATATGGCAAAATATTTGCTAATAATTGCAATGAAAAGCTTTGTTGATGATGAGCAAGAAAATATCTCTAACCATAGCAGGGCATTTGATGGTGATGATTATTTTGGATTCCCTAAGAGCTGTAAGTGTAATAAACCCAAAACATCAATTGACATGGATGCCCTACGATTTCTTCAAGACTCGGACAGATCAATTAGTAGCTTTGAAAAATGTCCACTAATGTAGAAACTTTGCATAAAATACAATACTACTCTACCTTCCTCTACACCGGTTGAACGTATTGTTCGCCTTGGACGGAATCACCTCAACACCCAAGTGAAGTTCTCTCTCTGACAAGATATTCGAAAGATTGGTGGTAATGAAAATTAACAAAGAAATTAATCCTAAGACCAAAAGCATTCTGTCTGGCTGACGTTTCAGTCAGTTTATTATTATTATTATTATTATTATATTATTATTATTATTATTATTATTATTATTATTATTATTATTATTATTATTATTATTATTATTATTATTATTATTATTATTATTATTATTATTATTATTATTATTATTATTATTATTATTATTATATACAAAGGTGGGCATGATCCGTTTCTCCGTTACTAACGGAACTAGTTTTTTGCAGTAACGAGTAACCGGACTCGTTGAACGTTTTCCTATTCCATGTAACGCCACCGAATAACTAAACGGTTAATTTTTCCTCCCGTTAATTGTTAGTCCGTTATCATTGCTAGGACTTTCTTTGAATGTTGCATATCCAATTATGGACCACCCTCCGGTCAACTAATCTACTAAAAATCCATTTAGATATATATATATATAGTATATTATATAATATATATATATACTATAATAGTATATATATATATTATATATATGTATAATATATATTATATATAATTAATTATAATATACTATGATAGTACATCTATATATATAATGCCTATATATATATCTATATATATATTATATCACTAATTAATACTATTATAGATACTTAGTATATATATAAACATAAAAGGACATAAGAGGAATCTCGCATAGTGAATTAATAAATTAAGGATGGTGTTTTTCGTAACATTGATGATTTATGGATTGATCCAGGAGTGTTGTGGAACACTTCGAAAATCTGCCATACTATGGTAGTAAATGAAGGAGGTGCTAGTGAATGATGTGTGGTTGATGTGCAATGAGGAATAGGTATTTGGGATTGAGGTCAATCATGAAGTAAGGAGGTACCATGGGTAGAGCGAGAAAGTTGAGAATGGTATACAAGTATAGATGAAATTACCGGTGAAGTAATCAAATATATATATATATTATAGTATATATATTATATATACTAGTATATATATATATATTCCATATATATATTATATAATTATATATATATATATATATATATAATATACTATATAATATTATATATATATTAGTATATATAGAATATATATATATATATATATATTTATATATATATATATATATATATATATATAATATATATATACTATATATATACTATATATATTATTATATATATATATATCATATTATTTTACCATTTAGGGGCGATCGGAGCCGACGGCCCCGAGACAGGAGGGCGAAGTTCCCCCGTCGTCCACCGAGAGGCCAAGAGACCCCCAACTCCTGCCATATTTGCGGTTTACCCGATGTATTCTTTAGTTAAGTAATATCATAGTGTAAAAGGGAATTAAAATGATTCTTTTTTTAAACTAAAGGAATACCATAGGGTAAACGCAAAAATGGCAAGAGTCGGGTCTCTCGGCCTCCCGTGGACGACGGGGGGGACTTTTCGTCCCCCCTCTGTGCCCCGTTGGCTTGAGCCCCCTAAATGGGGCAAATTAAAAAAAAAATCTTTCTAAATTTTTCCAAGAAAATTATGGAATTTAAAGATTTTTTTAAGGCCCATTTAGGGCGTCCCACGCACAAAAAACAAGAGAGCACAAAGGAAAGACACAACACCAACGTAAATTGACGATGATTCCTATAGCGTTCAACATGGACTATTTAGTTAGAACCTTGATGATCTAAATAATAGTTCTCTTGAAAAGTCTTATAAATTTTTTGTTTATTATGCAACTTCACTATATATATATTATATATATATTTATATATATATATAATACTATATATATATATATTACTTTATATATATATATATATATAATATATTATAATATATATATATATATATATATATAATATATATATATATATATCATATTATATATATATATATATATATATATATATATATTTATGGAAGCAATGAGAAATAGTAATAATAGTTTTCACAAATAAGGAGAAAACTGTATGACTGTATGGAACCAAGCCAGAGACAACCAATCTATATATATGCAATGGGAAATACTTTTAAAAGTCTGCGGATTACGCAAAAAAAGGCTTAATAAATTTTAAATAAAGAGATTGTTGTGGTTGGTGTTGACTTATTTTAGATTTGCAAATTGTAGAAAATGAGCATGAGAAACTTTTTTTCAGAGAAATGATATGAATAGAAAGAGTAAATCAACTAAGAAAAATAAAAGGATCAGCTTAATTTATACGAAGATTTTTATCATTTTTTTGAAATTATAAGCACCTTTTCAGCCACAGGATTATATATATATATGATATATATATAGTTATATATATATATAATATATAGTATATATATATATATATATATATATATATAGTATAATATATATATATTATATATATATATCATATATAATATATATATATATATATATATATTATTATTGCCTAAGTGGGTTTCGAACCCACACAAACATCGCTGTTTGTATTAAGCAGGGCGTGTTACCACCTGACACCTGCGGAAGTGTCGATGTTCAAATACTGACATGCCTTATTCTTCTGGGAAGCATTAAAGCTTTTCAAATAAACGGTATATTTCCTTTTAACTCATCGTGGTCACGGCTGAGTAACAAGGCCTGCTATAGCAACAGTTGATGTGCGCGGTTTTAAAAACCCCACTTAGGTATAATATATATTATAGTATATATATATATATATATATATATATATATATATATATATATATATATATATATATATATACTATATATATATATATATATATATATATACTATATATATATATATATATTATACATATATATATATTATATATATAGTATATATATATATAGAGATATAGAAAACGTATGAGTATCAACTTTATATATTCCTCTAATATATATTTTGCTTTTCATTTCAAATATAATATATATATAGTATATTATATAAATATATATATATATATATAAAAAGATTGCGTCCGTACATAAGTTATACTATAATATATTACTATATATATAGTATTATATATATATAGTATATATATATATGATAGTATTAATATATATATATATATTATATATATATATATTACTATTATATATATATATATAATATATAAAAGATATATATATATATATATATATATATATATATATAGTAGTGATGGGACACTTTGACCTCCTACACCTTTTTCTCAAAAAGTATAAGAGGTATAGGTCTAGAAACTTGGAATATAATCTATATATGTGTTAAGCTCGAAACAGGGTAAATTTCAAGTCGGTGTGCATGTATGATAGAGGGGGCGGTCGCCCCCGGGGTCAACGTTGATAGTTGCGCTTACGCCCGTGTGTGGCGGGATCTGAGCGCGAGATTAGGCCTAAATCGAACACCTGGAGGTCAGACAGACCGAAGGTCTGTCTGTCTGTCTGTCATTGATTTGTGTTTTTCTGTTTGTATTATTATTTATTATTTATTATTATTATTACGTCGAAGAAGTGATCCCCAAAGGGGATCATTTCTGAGTTGTTTTTTAAACCTTTCCGCGTCTCAAGCGTCTCCTTTGGCGGTCCCATCTCCGCACCGCACCGCACCGCACCGCACCGCACCGCACCGCACCGCAGACCGCCTCACCCTTTGATTCGACATCATAGAGCGGGTTCTACAGCAAGCAGCAAGCTCCGGACTCCGAACTTAAGGCTGCCGGGAAAATTGCATACCCACGACTCCGACTCCCTGTATATATAGTATGAGTATATATATATATATATATAATATATATATAGTATATATTATATATTATATATATTTATATATTATATATATATAATATATATATATATATATATATATATATATATATATATATATATATATATATATATATAATATATATATAGGTGAAATGATTTTTAGGCTCCGGCTCCAGCTCAGTCTATGGCTCCGATGTATATTTACATAGGTTAGAGTTATCGTATCGTGATAAAATTTGGAGTGGTGTTAGATGGGGAGGTACCCTAGTCATGGACGATGTTACGTCCCCATGGGTCCCCCAAAGGGGGACCCCACCCCCATTAAAAATTCGAAGTGTTCGTAGAAGGCTGAAATTTGGTGAGAGGATTCAGAGTGTAATTTCTAGAAAGAGTTAGTATTGGAATCTGATGAGTTGGCTCCGGCATCTGTGCTGTAGCAACTGCCGGTGCCGATGAATAAAACATTCGATATAACAACAATGTTGGTGTCCATAATAGGTTATGGGTCTGTAAGATTTCGAAAAAAGTGTCTAGGAACCGATCAAGAGGAAAAAAATAAATAAATAAATAAATAAATAAATAAATAAAATTTCTTATTCTTTTTGTTTATAACTTACAAATTTACGTTTTTACATACCCTAAAGCAGCGATAAATCAGTAAATCAAACCACCATCAAACCCCCCAATCCACCCCAACCCTACCCATTCTTTCCCAGTTGTAGATCTATGAGTCTATTGATTAAGCGTCAATTTTTTACTAAAATTGTTCATGTTTTACATACCCTTAAATCAGTAAATCAGTAATCAAAACCACCATTCAGCGCACCCTCCTGTCCATCCTTGAACTATTATCTATGATTTCAAGTCAAATTTCTTACCAAAATCGTTTTCGTTGTTTTACATACCTAAATCAGTAAATCAGTAAATCAAACCACCCAGCCAGCCGCCCTCCTGTCCATCCTTGAACTATTGATCTATTGATTCAAGTCACAGCATTTTCGAGTATCATTTTGAATAAACATAACAAAAATTCAAGTTCTTTATACAAAGATTCAATCAATATATGTTAACGAACAAAGTTTTCACATTAATAGAACTTACTGTAGCAGCTATCTAAACTATGAATAGTAACCCACAAAGACAAACCTGACACACCTTTTAAACATGAATAAAAACTGTTAACGTTATCAATAGTTCCCACATAACATACAGCTAAAGTAACCAACATAGCATACAAAGACGTACCCTATCACACTTCAAGCATATCTCTAACATATTAACGTTAACCTTACACTGACACAATAACATTTTAGCAAAATTTTAGCAACAACATTGGTTAACTATTCATACTTGATCAACCGAATATACTTCTAACGGCATTTAATAAGGTTTCCACATCAATAAAGCTAAACATATCATATATGACTTAAGAAAATAATGTACAAAGACAAGCCTAACACAACTTACACACGAAAAAACTGGTTAACATTAACAAAGTTCCACACTTAACACACTAAAGTAACTAACATTGCAGCAAAACGTAACCTATTTTCTTACTTTTTTCAAGCAATATCTTCTAACATTATTATCGTTAACTTTACACTGACACAGTAACATTCACATTAATAAAGCTTACTTAGAATCATCTGAACTATGACTATAACCCCCAACGACAAAACCTAACACATCTTAAAACAGAATAAACGGTCAACGTTATCAAAGCGTTTCACACTTAACAACAGTAAATGGACAACATAACAGCCAAAAAACGTAAACTTATTCACACTTTGGTCAAAGCATGTCTCAACATAACAATAGTTAATTTTACATTAACATGGTAATTTATTTAACTAAAAATTTTACCATAACCTTGTTGTAATTATCATACATAAAACCAACGAAACCAGTATGCTAAACGTAACAAAGTTTTCACATTAATAAAGTCAACATAACATTGCCAGAACTAAAATATAATATATTTACGACAAGCCTGACACATCTTAAGCAAGAATAAAACTGCTAACATTAAACAAAGGCCGATCAAAACTTATCAACAGTAAAAGTAACTAACAAGGCTCACATAAACATAATCCATTCGTACTCTTATCAAACATATCTCCAACACGGACAATGTTAATTACATTTTAACATAGTATATTTACAAAAAATTTACATAACACTACCTACCAGCATAATACCTAAGGGAAAGACAACAAAGTAAAATTTTTATTCTCTGTAAAGCTAAACTATGAACATAAACAGACTTAAACACACAACGCTGCACGAATAAACACCCAGCCCCAACATCTTAAACATACAAACGTACATTAAGGGAGACAGTAAAACAAGTTTTCAGGTGTAGTAAACATATAATTTTCCAATAAAAAGAACCATTAAATAAATATAATTACATTCAAACACTATAAGTTTTTATTTTAAATATATTAATCCACCTAATCAGGGGACATAGGATCTGCTTGAAAAAAGTGAAGCAATTCTATATCTCCAGCGAAAAGATTCAACACCATCCCGATAGGATGTAAAGGCATAATACAACCTGCGTACTTAAACCATTTTCTGCATATTTTATCGGTTCAACAGCACTCACTCGCTCACGCCAGAGAGAAGTAACGTATCCTGGCTGATAGTTATTAAGGCATTTTTGTTACTGGATTATACGGGAAACCACATGTTTCGGTGTAAATATCGTATATTACACCTATGAGCTATATGAATTAAGTCCTCGAGATATGTCACACGATCTTTTTAAGATTGAGACTTTAAGTCGATTTTTCATATCACCAACCCAAAGCTGTTATTATTTTCACGTATTACTGAACAGGTGAAACCTATACACGACGCATGAATGCTGTGACAGCATGCTCATTGGGTTTCCCAATAGTTGAATGTACATCAATACTTTAACATTATCAGATGCAGTGAAAGCAACATCTAATCTAGTATAGCCTCTCAAGCTGTCACTTCTGATTTCATTAGGAGGCGATGTCTCAGATGACACATACTCAGTCTTCACCCAAGCTTCAACGCTTTCGATAATCTTGAGGAATTCTTCAACCGACATGATTAAAGGTCTATTACTTGCACCTCAAATTGGAATACAAGTAATATATTGCTTTCCATTCGTTTTACGAAAAAAGAATTGACACATCGTTGGGTATTACGAAGGTCCTCGTAAAGAGGACATTCGTAGGAGCAGAATGAGAGGTCATCATCCCAACACAACGAAAAATGTCTTTCTGACGAAATTTGGATGCATAAACAATTAAATGTAATGAGATTCTTCTTTCAACCAATCAGAAGAAAGTAAACAAAATACGACTTACGACACGAACCATAATCAGTCAAAACGGTATATATTCTCATTTAAGGACAAACAACAACAACAACCAAAACATAGTACAAAAATAACAGTTCTTGCTATATACTAAACCAAAAAATATATGCAAACGTAAGCAAACGTTTTACCATTAATAAAGCTAACATAAACTAACCTAACTAAGAATATAATGTACAACGACCAAACCTAACACCCACCATACGTAGAACTCACAACTAACTCCAACATAACAAACTTCCGCATAACAACAAGTTTTAAAGTTACTAACACTTCGTACAAAAGCTTAGCCTATTCACACTTTTTTCAAGCATATCTCGTAACATATCAATGTTAAATTAATTTACCAATTTAAACATGCGTGAACATTTCTAACAAAAAGATCTTGAGCACTAACACCTTGTCTAATCATCATCTACTGACAAAGGAATAACCATAATGCTGAGAACGTAAACAACATGTTTTACATCAACTTTAACATTTAACCAAAAAAATTCATTCATAACCTCGTCTAAATAATCAAATTCCCCATCGGAATAATTGCAAACATTAACCAAAGTCTTTTCAACCAAACAATAACAAAAACAATAAACAATAATTTTATTCCATGACATCAGCTAAATAAATAACATAAGTTCTATCAATAAAATATGTCACAGTAAAGCGTAATAGTGTACTACCCTAAAGCAAGTAAATCAGTAAATCAAGGTAAATCAATACTACCACTCTGCAGGCCCCTACGCCATCCCCACCCTAGCAGGTGATCTATTGAAACTACTGATTCAAGCTCATATTTCGAGTAATCACATTCTTGCGATAAACATAACATTAAAAATAAGTTCTTTATCATACCTGACCCCTACGAACTATAATGATTAACCAACAAAGTAATTAGCGAATTCAATAAAAGCTAACATATCATAACCGCAAACTAGGAAATATAATGTACCAAATGCAAAACCTAACATAGCCTCGCGTCGATGAATAATCAGCTTAAGATCCTGAAAATCCCTACTTTTCAAAGGTAAAGTGGCTAACAGGTCATACAATTACTCGATATGGTTCCACTTTTTCGCTCATATTCAGCAAACAGTTAAAAGCCATATTATTCTAACAAAATCCCTTAAACAAAGTGACCAATCACAAAAGATACACCATCTTGAACTATGAATTGACACTATCCTCATCAAAGTGTCACTCGTTTTCGAGTATTTAACATCATTTGACCTATGAATAACGCAGACATTATCAAATTTCTCAGGCAAACCTAACAATACTCAACAAAAAACTTAACCTAGGGTCACGTTTCTAACACATCATCTCAGGTTAGCACAGTAAATATCTTACAAAAAACTCATAATTTCTCTAACAAATCTGTGTTATTTCCACATTGTCATAGTAATATTTTAACATAAACGTACCTAACTTACGAAATAAACAGTGTTTTCATCAACCAAGAGTATCTAAAGCACACATTACCTTCCGAGAGAAAACCCAGGGAGGATCCCATGAAAGGGTATGAATCCTGCGAGGGGTATCACCCCGAAGGGGTGTAAAGCGGGCTTTATCCCTCCGAAGGAGGGTAAGGCCTCAGGCCCTTCGCCGCTGATTTACTGCTTTTTAGGGTATGTAAAAACACTTGAAAATTTTAGTTAAAAATATGACTTGAATCAATAGATTCAATAGATCAATAGATCACAACTGGACAGAATGGTGGAAGGTGAGGATGGGGGGTGAATTGGGGTTGATTACTGATTTACTGCTTTAGGCGTATGTAAAACATAAATTTGTAAGTTATAAAACAAAAAAGAATAAGAAATTTTATTTATTTATTTTAATTTATTTATTTATTTTTTTTGTCTTCATGGTTATGAAACCTTTATTTTCGAAATCTACAGACCAAAACCTAAATAAAGACACCAACATTGTTGTTTTATACGAAAGTTTATTAACTCGGCACCGCAGTTGCTCCAGCACATGTGCCGGAGCCAACTCATCAGATTCAATACTAACTCTTTCTAGAAATAACACTCTGAATCCTCTCACCAATTTTCAGCCTTCTTACGACAACGACTTTCGAATTTTTAAGGGGGTGGGGTCCCCCCCTTCGGGGGGACCCTTGGGACGTAACATCGTCCATGACTAGGGGTTACCTCCCCATCTAACACCACTCCAAATTTTATCACGATACGTAACTCTAACCTATGTAAATATACATCGGAGCCATAGACTGAGCTGGAGCCGGAGCCTAAAAATCATTTCACCTATATATATTTATATATATATACAGGTAGTAAGATAAATATTATATATATATATTATATATATATAATATATAATATATATATATATATATATATATATATATAAAATATATATATATATATATATATAATATATATATATACAGGGAGTCGGAGTCGTGGAGGCATGCCAATTTTCCCGGAGCGAGTCGGCAGTCGGAGCTGCTGCTGTCTGTAGAACCAAGCTCTATTGGATGCGAAGTCAGAAGGTTGTCGAGGCGGGCTTGCGTGCGTGTTTCGGGAATTAATGCGGTTGCGTGCGGTGCGGAGATGGGAACCCGCCAAAGGAGACGCTTGAGACGCAGAAAGGTTTAAAAAAAACAACTCAGAAGTGATCCCTTCGGGATCACTTCTTCGACGTAATAATAATAATAAATAATAAATAATAATACAAACAGAAAAACACAAATCAATGACAGACAGACAGACATTTGGTCTGTGTCTGTCGGTCAACAGACCTTCGTTCTGTCTGACCTCCAGGGTTTCGATTGGCCTAATCTCGATCGCTCAGATCCCGCCACAAGGGCGTAAGCGCAATATCAACGTTGACCCTCGGGGGCGACCCCCCTCTATATACATCCCCACCGACTTGAAATTTACCCTGAATTTCGAAAGCACTTAAACACATATATAGCATTAAATATTCCAAAGTTAGACCTAGTACCTCTTATACTTTTGAGGAAATAAAGGTGTAGGAGGTCAAAGTGGCCCATCACTACTATATATATATATATATTACTGATTATATTATATGCTATTATATAGTGAATGTAAATATAGTTATACTGTAATATTATATATATATATATATAATTATATTATAATATATATTACATATATATATTAATATATATATATGACCAGTAACTATATACGTTATATCGGGAGGATATATATATATGAGGTAGTAGGTATAGGTAGTATATACTAGAATACCACTATAAGCCTTTGATCAGTGTGGGTAGCAGATAAATATTTTGTTTTTTTATTTTTTCATTTTATTGTTTAGTATATGATACGAGCAATTAATTAAGATGCTGATGAGAAAGATACGAAATTTGAAAATATTAAGAATTTCAAATAAACAGAAGTAAGGAAAAACGTTCATGTTTGCAATGGAAAGAAAACGCATTTAAGTACTAATACGTGATAGAATTTGAGGTAGGGTAAAAAATACTGTTTCTGAGTAAAATACGTTTCGTAATTGATATATTTCCTATATAGATCTGTGTTATACATAACAAACTATCAATCCTGCAACTTTAGAGGCAGTAAATTCGCAACCTAACCTTATATGGATCGACGATGCAGTAAAACTCAACCAAACCTATAAGATAGACGATGCAGTAAATTTCGACCCAACCTACATGGATCTTACTTTTGCCGACGTAACAGTATTTCTCTCTGTGTTTGGCAAGTAAGATTTTTGACTACAGAAAATATCACGAGACGTCTCTCGCTGGTCACCGTACGATGCGTAAAAAAGGACGATATTATTGAGTAATTACTTTTATTTTATTTTTTGTATTTAAAATTTTTTTATCCTGCTCATCAGCACTCAAATTTATTGTTAGTATCATATACTAACAATATATGGGAAAAAAAAGTAAAAAAAAAAAAAAACATTTATTCTGAATATAACTACAAGGACCCCACCTATATATACTAATATATATATAATATATAATATATATATATATAAATATATTAATATATATATATATAATAAATATATATTATATAGATATATATACCTATATTAATATATAATATATATATATATACATATATATATATATATATATATATATAATATATATATCATATATATATATATATATATACTATAAATGGCAATATAGTATATATATATATATATATATATATATATATATAATATATATATATTTATTTATCTATTTATTTATACTATTATTTTATACTTACCTCTAAAAGTACGTACAGCCTCCCTCATTCACACCCCTCCTCATCTCGCCCTCACCCACCTCCTTCCACCCCACCTCTATCACCTCGCCAAAACCCTACCTCTTTCCTCCTCTCATCTCCTCCCTCCTCCAGCTCTCCTTTATTCCATCCCATCCACCTCCTTCTTGGTCTCCCCCTTCCTTCTCCTTCCTATCCCCTCCGCCTCCCAAACCCTCCTAACCACTCTCTGTTCCTCCATTCTCACCAAATGTCCATACCATCTTAACCTTTCCTTTCTCCCGCTCTTCCCACCAACCCCATCCTCCAATCACAATCTCTCCCTCACCACCCTGATTCCTAATCCTACTCCCTTCTACTAACCCCACAAACCGCTCTCAACCCTTTCATCTCAAATACTCCAACTCTTCCTGCGACCTGCATGCAACCCCCACGTTTCACACCCATACAAAACCACCGCTGGTACACAAATTTTTCAAACATACTTATCTCATACTTATCGTAACTTTCTGTGATAAATCCCCCCCTTCCAATACTTCTCTCAGACCACTCAAAGCTCTTATTCCTTCTCCTACTCTATGTTCTTTCTCCTCCTTCATCCCTCCCCCCTTACCCAAATCCAACCCTAAATATCTAAAAAATCTTTACTTCTTCCAAAACTACACCCCCCACTCTAACCTCTAACCCCTCCCCTCCTCTCTTTCCTCCTCCTCAAACACTAACACTTTACTCTTACCAGGATTTATTTTAAGCCCCTTTTGTCCGCACATTCTCTCACACTCCCTCACCAAATACCTCAATTTTTCCGCGTCTTCGGCCACTTAGGGCAGTATCATCCGCCAAAACAGTATCATGTTCACTTCCCTTCTAGCATTCCCATTTGCAATTCCACCCCCCCTCCCCTCCCTCACCATTCCTCTACAAACACTCTCCATAAACATATATATATATATATATATCATATATATATTATATAGTATATATAGTATATATATATATTATATATGATATATATTATATATTATATATATATAGTTTATATTATATATTATATATAGTAGTATATATAATTATATATATATATATATTATATATATATATATACTTAATATATATATATATCTAGAGTATATATTATATATATATAAATATATATAACTAAACAAATATTTATGTTGACATCTTACATGTAAACTCTCACCTCAGTAATGTCATATATAGTAATATATATAATATTACTAATATATGATAGATATATATATATATATATATATATATATATATAATATATATATATATAATATATTATATATCTATATTATTATATATATAT
>JABUQX010083683.1:0-39529 GCA_015478945.1 Trachelipus rathkii | reverse complement strand
CACGGTACTTTACATCACAACAAAATTCTTTTATGCCATTTAATTCTTTAACTTTTATTCGTATAATACCTTCTACTACAGAATCTAGGTTATTAAGGTTAGTTCCAAAATGAGGGTCTTTCTCACAGAGTTTTATTGCACGAGCAACATCCTCTGTGTCAAGAACACTCTTTAATAAAGAGTTCATTGATCCAAAATCCAATGATTGAGGCAGCTCTAAAGTACTTCTGAAATCACTTTTCATGTTTCGTAAAGAACAATGACAAATAAAATTGCCTTTGGGAGGACAACTTTCATCTGAAAACGAAGATGTTATTAACTTTGGAAAAGGAGGAACCACAGGATTAAGTGCACTATAACTAATAAGATTGAGGTTGTGAATTTCTGCGTTTTCGAATTTGCCTATTAAATCTGCTTCACTTCTAAATGATTTAAATGTTTTTTCACTTAGAACTTTAAAGTTGATTAATGTAGAAAGAGATTTCCTTTTATAACAAAATATTTTCCCGTCACATGATGATTTCGAGTCCACATTAGAGTTGCCATTTATTTCAGAAATTTCTGCACCGTCATTAAATTTAACAACGGATTTCGCACAAAGGGAATTGCAAGAACTTCCACTGACCCTTTCATTTAACTGATGAGAGTTTCTAGTGGGACTTTCTCTGACAAGTATAGCAGAATTGTCCGTAATTTCACTGCCGATATAAGAACCTTTTCCATGTTCAATCATTCTTTTCCGATTTTTTCCTTTCTTATACTTAAGTCTCAAAGTTTTTGGCACTTTATAACATGTCTCGAGATGTTTTTTATTTTTCGGAAACATAAATTTCCGTTGCAAAGTTTTAACAAATTTAAGGCTACAAGAATTAGAAGATTCGGAGTCACAAACAATTAAATGAATTTTTTCTTCTTTTCCAACTACACAATATAAATTTTTTAATTTTTTCACAAGATTATTTCTTATAAAATAGTTGTAAGTTGCCTGAGAAGAACACTGTTCAGAGTTCACAGGGAGAATGCGAGATGTTTCTTTTTGATGAGAATTACTGAGATTTGTTTGTGATCCTTGACTTTCACAATTAGTTGCATGTTGAGACTGAGGAGCAGAATGCTCCGAAGGGGAAAGAGTAGCATTTACCCACCCTCAAGAGCCGTAGTTATGAGAAGATAAAATTGCTTGAATATCATTAGAACCAGTATTAGCTTCATGGCTGTACAAATACTGACTGGCCGTTAGATTCTCAATAGTGATATAAATCTGAAAATTGAAAAGTAAACTTTAAAAAACAAAATTATGTAAAAAAAATTTAAATATGCACATTCTTACAAGACAAGAATGTGAGCAGTTAGATAACCTTTATAAAAATTTTGGGACGATAAGAAAAATGAGGGTTTTGAATGGAAACCCTTTTTTTCCTATTGGTGATACCTATTGTATTTTATCTTATTGACGTTGCCTTCACAACAAAATTAAATCTAGTTAACTACAGCTACAATACCCTTTCTAAATTTTCCAATTTCTAACAAAGTAAGAGAGTTGGACAGAAAAATTATAAGAATGACAAAAAAAATGAATTAAAAAGAAGTCTCCTCAAAGGATAGTACTATTTTAATACAAATATTGCTACCAATCGAGTGGAAAATAAAATTTCAGTAGGGAGCAAATAAAAAAAATAAATAAAATACCTCCACTATCAATACTTAGACAGAGCCCATAAATTAGCGCAGGTGCGCGTCTTAAGAGAAAATAATCAGAGGAGAGAAGATAATATTCAGGGGAAAAGAAACAGAGTTCCTCAGTACATAAATGACTGGAAAGCTGTTGATAATACAACGAAGTCTGGAGTGCATATCTCCAAACAAAAATCATGTAAAGTCAACCATGAGCTGTGAGGACTTATATTTAATATATCCCAACTTATTGCAAGAAGCTGCCTGAGAACTTGTAAATTACATATGCTGTGCCATTTAAAAAAAAATAAATAAAAGTAGTAACAATGATTTGTGAAATAATAAGAAAGTTCATTTAACATCATTGGTATTAGAGTTTGGGAAAAGATATTGATAATTTAATATAAAACATGGTAGATAATAATGAAATATTTCACTCTAGTATGATTCCGCTTAAGGTAGATGTCAGACAAACCTTTTGATTCTCTCGGTATTGACAGGGGGAAATACACTTGATAACGTACATTTTTAATTTCACCAAGCTTTTGATACCTTACCAACATGGGAAATTCATGCATGAGTTACCACAATGAGATATAAGGGGATAATTGAGTAAGTGTATAGTTGAAAGAATAAAGATTGAGTAGTATTAAAATAAGCATAATTCATTGTGGAACTGGAGAAGTTGAACCAATACTATCCCTAATCTATCTATTAGATAAGGAATTAGAATAATTTCTAAGTATGATAAAAGTAAACTACCTTAATCTTGAAAATATATTGAAGGATCTATGAAAGTTCAGTCTGATATGAATAAATTCTTGGTTGACAGAAAAAAGAAAATCAATTTTAATAAAAAAAAAATAAATAAGTTCACATAGATTCCCTTACCAAAAATTTTAATAGCGATATGAAAGAGAGATGACTCGAATCTGTGGAGAAGAAAAAACAGTTGGAAGAAGTTGTTAGTAATAATTATATGAAAATACCACAGAAGTGTCTGGAGGTTAGATATAGATTTAATAAAATGTTAGAAATAATAAAACCATGACAACAAAAGCAAGATGTAATTCAAAAGCTCTTTATTAGTCACGTTATGTCTAGAACTTCCAATCATGCGCTCATTATTCAATTATAGCTGAATAATTTGCACTGGATTGAATTCCATATATGAGAGAAGGCCTTTGATAAACTGGAGGATCTGCAACGCAGAGAAACGAATTTCATTTTGGGATTGGTGGGTCGCTTTCATTAGAAAGGATTTTTTAAAGGATCATTCAAACTTATGAAATTTTTTTTATACATCGACATATCTGAAATAAGTTTTTATTTCCTCTTTTTTTTTTATTGGATCACAATTGACTGATCAATGACAATGATTAAAAAATACGAAATCCATTGCATTTTCATGTGAACAACTATTATACATTCATGCTGTTGCATCACCCTTTAAGATGCTGGTATGATAAATCCATGATCAAATTATGATTATGATTTATTTAGCATACATTTACTGGTCATAGATTGTATAAAGTTCTTTAGAACTTTATTGACATGGGGTTTAGAATCAGACTGGGTTCATTTTGTATCCTGCTGCATTGTATTTATTACATGTGAATTCCAACACAATTAAACGTGTTATAATAAGTTTTTAAATAGTCTCATCATGTTATTATTATTATTTCGGTAAATTTTGTTTAGCTGCGCTCAGTCAGTCGATAACACGATCATTTATTTGCGATTATCAACGAATTATAGGCTTTAAATGCACCATTGCCCACATCAAATTATTTGGCGATAAATATCCTCAATCACCCACCATCTTTCCCCAAGACTGGGGTAAGGTGCGTAAACGATGCACGGAAAGCAGAAAGTAGTCAGAAGAATATGGCAGGAAGTCGAAAAGAACAACTCAAGCTTACGCACCCTTTATACTTTTTAGTGAGACCTCGTTCGCAATCAGAAAACCACCCTAGAGCTTCACGGGACCGCGACGAGCCCCACCATCACTATGGCATCTCGTCATGTGGGTTTAACCTTGCAAGTGGGCACACAACACATACCCCCTACAAAAACCCCGCCATTCACTCCTCTCATGCACCTTTTTCTAGTCTCTGCCAAACTTCACATTTCTCCTCCTCCAGGCATTCTTATACGGCTCAATTCACTTCTTGCTTCGGTTCTCACAGCCGGTCGATCCCGCACACTCACCACCTATAATGCTGCTTAACCAATCGACTAATAACCATCTTTTCCAAATGACTAAACCATCTCATGTACTGTCATTAGATTCTCTCCCATTTACGATTTCTTCACACCACACAATTTCCAAATGCGTTCATTCCTCATAAATGCTCATAAGACAAACACCCAAAAATTGTCAGTTGTGCACATTGCTACTTTAGATCTATTACCTCTTATTCCAGACCAAGAGTCTCACTACTGGGGACAGTAAAACCCAGGTAAAAAACACATACCCTTATGTCAGACCTACCCACTCAAGACTTAGTCCTTTTACATTCACTAACATTTAATTTGCACAGCCACCTTCCTGTCATTCACAACTTTCTACACTCTGCATCATCCTGTTCCTTTTTCATCAACATATATCCTAATATTAAACTTCGGACACTTGTTCAGCTTCTCACCATACTATTCATAACTTCACACCGAGTGGACTGTCTCACTCACAACCATAACCTTTACTCTTATCTACCATTTACTTTCACACACCTCCTTTTACACACCCGGCCAAAAGCTCTATACCAATCCTCTCAAATTCTCTTTAGATTCGCCAACACAAAACCAAATCATCCGCATATAGTACGTAGGGCACCTCCACTCCTTACCATTCTCCATCATCTAACACCACCCTACACCCCACTCTAATTCTTTCATTACCCTATCTATTTTAAAATTGAATACCCAAGGAGACATAGAACACATCCCTGCCTTCACTCGCTATTAATATTAAACAATCACTTTCGACTCTATTTTTCTCTACACACGCTTCACTAATCGTCATAGATACTTTGATTTATTCAGAACGCCTACCACCAACGACAGATATATTACTAACACTGCCAATAGAGCCACTATTAACCCTACCATGGCTGTTTGCAAATCCATAAAACGCTAAATACAATTTATTCTTCTTCTCCCTCTGTTTCTCAATTCATTGCTTCACCATGCCCAAAGATTGTGATTCCACCACAGTCTTCTACCGCTTCTAAGCACATGTTCTACCCAATCAGTCCTATCAGTCATCGACCCTCTTTCGACCAAATATGATATATTCTCGTCACAACATCAATAAATAATTCCTAGTCACCTTTACCCTCATTACCCTTATATAAGGGCACTATTACTGCTCTCTTCTAATTTCTAGGAACTAACCCTCCATGAACGATTTGTTACACAACTTCCAAGATCCAATCATTCACCATCTCGCCTCCTTCTTGTCACTTCACCAATAGATTGATCACTCATAATACTGCACGATTTACCATTCTAAACTTTCTCACTCTACCCATTACCGTCTCCTTACTAATCTCCTCCTTACTAATGACCCTATTCCTTCTTGCACCCTCAAACCCACACATATTACTATCACTTCATTACTGCCAATACGTGGAATATCTGTTAGGTTTAATATAGTTCAGAAAAAAGTTTACCCATAGGGAGGAATTTATATGTGTAAAAAAAATTTGATTACGAAAAAAAAATATGCGACAGGACCATGAGCGTAACTAAAACAAATTTACCTATTATTTTTGAACATACTTTGAACAATAATATTGCGGTTGAATTTTGGCAATTGCGCAACCGCAGGTCGACTGCGGAAATGAAAAAAATTGGAACAATCTGAAGCAAGACTTGTCTAAGAGATGGCGACTGTGATCTTGTATTCCCCCCCCCCCCCATCACGAGTGCCATACAGCTAGTGGGGTGGTTCTTAATGTCTCTTTTTATGCTTTACGTTCTTATTAGTCAAAAAGTATTAATTCATTTTGTGATTGAAATCTAAAGTTATAAATTGAAAATGCACAAAAATACTTGAAAAACTCGAACATACCTGAGGAGATTCAACAGACAGACTTTTAAATTCGTCAACTAAAGTAAGCATGAATATGTTAAAAGCTGTGGCACAAATCCATTCAGAGGCTGTTGAGACACATGACACTGCAACACCTCCACATAGTGGTAGCCATGTCGAGGATTGTTTCCAATATATATTATTATAATTATATATTATATATATATATATAATATATATATATATATATTGATATATATATATATTAATATAATATATATATATATATATTAATATATATATTATATATAATATTTATATATATATATAATTATATATATTTTATATATATATATATAATTATATATAATATATTATAGATTATATATATATAATTTTTTCTTTACTAGATATGACGTAGAAGAACATGGACATAAGTCGAAAGGAAGCCCCTCCCTTCCCCAAACCATTCCCTTCATGTTAAAAATCAATCCTAGGGTTTCAAAATAAAGTGTCGGACCCCACTGTGAAATATCGTCAATGCAAGGATTCATCCCCCTAAGCCAGTCCCACAACCATGACCCCTCCCAAAACCCTGCCATTCATCTTTCCTCTGCGCAAACTCCGGCATTCCTTTCCTAGCACCTTACTACTCAACCACTTTTCCTTTCTGCTCCCAGCCGGTCAATTTTAAACACACTCCAACGCCACACATCGGCTTAGCCACCGACTCTCATCTGTCCTTTCCATATGACCAAACAATCTTAATACCCTTATTTATTCTCTCATTCACGCCTTTCTTCACACCACACAACTCCCTAACAAGTTTATTTCTAACTTTATCAATTCTTCTACCATCTAACACACACATTCCTAAGATTAGCCACCTGAACAGACTGCACCTTAGATCTATACCTCTTGTTCCAAACTATAGTTTCACTAACTATGCATTAACACGGTATAACATTCCTCATGGCCGAATGCATTGCGAATTCGGTATCAGTGCAAAGCGTTCATAAGGATTAATAGCACCACCCTCTTAATTACATTCACACTTATCACAACACTATGCAGCAGGTGAGTTTCATTTCTACCTACCCTGCTTAAAATATTAAATTTAAACAGTAACTGGTTACTGTTACACATTATCCAACTGATTTCACACAGCATTGGACTCTCCTCACTACTATCACCTTACTTTATCTACATTTATTTCAAGAACCCCTCCTTTCTGCAATTTCCTGTCAAACCTTCTACCAAGTCCTCAACTTTCTTTACGATTTCGCCACACAAAACCCAAACCATCTGCGTATAATAAAGCAGAGCACCCTCCACTCTTACCACTTTCGATCAGTCTAACACACCTCTATCTTTAATCTTTATCACTCTCATCCCATATACAAATTGAATAGCCATAGAGACATAACCAAAACCTGCCACACACCCACATTTAATATTAACTTATTCACACACAAACTCCATCATCTTAGCCCGCTTCCTACAACAGTGCATTACATCTTGATTCGATTCGTGCTACCACCAACGCAATATATCATAAGCACCTGCCACAGAGCTCCTTATTAATCTTATCATACCGGACTGGTTGCAAGGTCCAAACTTCTAAATACAATAGTCTTCAGTTTTCATTTTCTGTTAACTGCTTAATTTTACAATTGCGTTCACAATCTTTACCACTTCTAGATTACATGCTTTTCTTCAACAATCAGCTCCGTTTGACACCCACTTCACATTACACCACATTCAAAAATTACAAGCACAGTTAAACGGAAAATTAAATGTCCTACAATTCTATCTCAACACAGTTTCAGCAATAAAACAACCACACTGATAACTAAATACAAAACAATTCTCAAGAACTACAATCAACTATGGATGAACAGTCTGATACCCTCAAATCACATCTACCAATATAATCAAAATACAAAGAATAAAAAATACTGCCCTTCGAACAATCACGGGCAGTCTAAAAACCACCTCAATCAACATCTACACCAGGAAACAGGAAACAAAAATTCTAACCATTCAAGATCATTTGGACATGCTAGGAACACAATTTTATCCCAAAGCTCTCGACCCGACCCACCCATGCCACAACTGCCTACAAGATCACACTATAAATAGTTTAAAATCCCCTCTCTCTTCCGCTGCCCTCTACTACGGCAAACTCTACAGAACCATTCCCCCTCCTCCAAATAAAACATCTCTCAAAGCATATTCACATACTCTTTATACAGCAATACCTCAATAATCGCCCACCAAATCACCTCATGAACCCCCGCCTGAAGTTGTCGCACACAAATACACTCCGGAATGATGCAAATCACATTCTCTAGACTAATATCCGGGCATCACCATTGTCTCCGGGAGTATAGACACAGGTTTCTACTCCAAGACGCTACTTCTCCACTCTGTCGCAGATACCTAATTGAGGCTGAAACAGTCGATCATCTCCTTCTAAGGTGCCCCAGACTCACTCCCTACAGAACACACTACCAGATTTCCTCCCTGAGAGGCCTGTACCTCCGACCGATGGAGGTTGCTGGGTTTCTGGAGATGACATGGAACCCCCAAATAAGGGAGAAGAGAGGCTCAGGGGCAATAAATAAATATATATCACCGTTTATAGTATATATATATAATATATATATATTATATATATATATTATATATAATATATAATATTATATATATATTTAATATAAATATAGATAATTATAATATATATATATATACTATATATATATACCGTATACTATATATTATATATAATATATTATTATTATTATTATTATATTACAATCACCTTTTCCCGCTGAGCGGGAGAGTGGTGCGTACAGCCCACCCTCAATTCTCACCCCCTCTTCATCTCGCCCTTACCCTTCCTCCACCCCACTCTATCCCTCGCCAAACCACCCTACCCTCTTCCTCCCCCATCCCTCCCGCCTCCAACATCTCCTTTATTCAATCCATCACTTCCTTCTTGGTCTCCCCTTCCTCTCCTATCCTATCCCTCCGCTCCCAACTCTTCTAACACTCTTGTTCCTCCATTCTCCACTAAATGCCTACCATCTTAAACATTCCTTCTCCGTCTTCCCACAGACCATTCCTTCAATCACATCTTCCCTCACACCCTTTCCTAATCTCTCCCTTCTACTGACCCACAAAACCGCTCTCAACCCCTGTCATCATCCAAATACTTCCAACTTTTCCTGGACCTGGCCATTCAACCCCACGTTTCACCCCGTACAATACCGCGGGGGGTACACAAGATTTTCTCGAAACATACTTATCTTGACTTTCTGTGAAGATCCCCCCTGTTCCATATTTCTCTCAGGACCACTCAAGCTTCATTCCTTCAACCTATTCTATGCTCTATCGCCTCCTTCATCCCTCCCCCCTCCCAACCCCATCCCTAAATATCTAAAAACCTTTACTCCTTCCAATACTACACCCCTACTCTAACCTCTAACACCTCCTCCTCAAACACTAATACTGTTACTCTTACCTGGATTTGTATTTTAAGCCCCTTGGTGTCCACATTCTCTCAAACTTCCCGCACCAAATACTCAGCCTTCCGCGCTCTTCGCCACTAGGGCCGTATGATCCGCAAATCCGCAAACAGAATCATGTTCACTTCCCTTCTATCATTACCATTCATCACTTCCCACCCCCCTCCCTCCCCTCACCAGTCTCTCTGCAAACCACTCTCCATAAAACAGATTGAATTAGCCACGCGACCCATTACACACCCCTGCCGTCATCCAACACCATCCCAAACAGCTCACTCTCCCCCCCTAATCACTCTCACACAATTCTACTATTCCTATAAAAGCCCTAATACCTTTCCCTAATTACCCCCACCCCATTTCCTCCAACACCCTCCATCATTCACCCCTTCTTTTCACTCTATCATATGGCTTCTCTAAATCTAAAACACCCATACACTTCCCTTTTCCCTCTCTATACTTTTTCTCCACAGCATCTTCTATGTAAACCACTGTTGAATCACAACCCTCTTTCCTCCTAAACCCTCCTGTTCTTCCATTCTCCCCTCCGTTAAACCTCTTACTCTCTCAATAAGTATTCTTCCGTACCTTTCCCTACCACACTTTAAAGACATATACCTCTATAATTTCCACATTCCTCCTATCCCCTTACCCCTTATACAGAGGAACCGAACAAACCATCCTCCAATTCCTGTGGTACACTCACCTCCTCCAAAATACTGTATACATCGTATCAGCATTCCCCCCCTCTACCCCTTTTCTAGCAATTTCCATTCTCCACCATCCAGGACCTGCGGAACTTCCCTTGTTTTCCTTTATTCACAGCCCTAATAAATTCCTCCATTTATTTCAGCATCTATACCCTCCCCAATTCATTTCCCATCCTCACCTCTTGCATTTCTTCCTCCCCTACCCCACCCCTTCATTCAGTAGTCCACTAAAGTACTCCCCCACCTTCTTCCTCACCCTATCCACTCCCCATCTCCTCCTTAATCCTTTCCCCCAACCCCTCCTTCTTCTCCTTTTTTGATATAACTTCTTTCCAAAAATCTTGCTCCCCGATTCAAAAATTTTCCGTCACTCTTTACACCATTCCCCTTTTTGCTCTTCTCTTCGCCCTCTTCACCGCCCTCTTTGCTTCCACTATAACCCTTCTATATTCTGCCAGACAACATCTCTCCTACTGCCCAACCATTTCACATAGGCCTCCTTTTTCCTTTGGCACAACAAACTCTCCCCCTCACTCACCATTCACTCCCTTTCCTTCTGCTTGCACCCACCCTTTTTACTCAACATACCCTTCTAGCCTCTTCACATATATGACCTCTCTAAATCTCTTCCAACTCCCTCCACCTCCCAATTCCCGTCCTTCTCACGTTGCTCCGACCTGCTCCTCCATACTCTCCTAACTCCCTCCCACAACCTATCTCCTCAAGTTTTTCCACCTAATCACTTCCACGCTCTTCCCTTTTCCTTCCTCTCCCTAACTCATCCTCATCCTCCCCACCCTTATCCTGCAAGCACCATAGTGATCCGATATCCCCCCCCCGCCCTCTACATTACACATTTAATCTAATAACATCTATCCTCTATCGTCCTTCCCATTTACACAAACATAATCCACTATAGCGCCTTCCCCCCCGTAATCTCACTCTTCCATGTATACTGATGATTCTCACTTTTTTTAACACCACGTATCCCCACTATCATTCTCTTCGACACACAACATCTATCAGACTTTCTCCAGTTAGCCATTCCTCCCTCGCCTACCCAAAAGGTCCTATTATTCATCCACCCCCCCCCTTTCCCACTCCTGAATTCAAATCTCCCAATAGACAAATTTTTTCATTTACCCCAAAACTTTCCCAACACTCATTCAGCTCTCCAAAATCTTTCTCTCTCCTTCCTTCCTCGCTCCATTCACTGGTGGGTACGCAAATACAAAAACCCACATTTCCCCGAATTTCCACTTTTTACCCACATTTCCTAGGGAACTCACTGGTTACACAGCGTCTACCTTATCCAACATCTTCTTTCCTCATTAACTATTCCCACCCCTTCCCTCGCCCTCACTCTCCTCGTTCACCCCCGAATCGTACGCGTTGTATTCTCCAAATTACTCCCTCTTCTTTTCAACTCTCGTTTCTGTGTATCCCTAGCACATCCGAAAACCTATTTTTCTCAAACATTCAAACCTACTTCCTCCCTCTGCAAATCCTCGTTACACCTCTCACATTCATACACCCCACCTTATACCACTCTCCTCCCCATCTTTCCCTATTTCTATAGATAACTCACTCAGGCTGTCCGCTTTATGGAACCCCCACCCTTTGGTAATCTCACTTCAGAAATTAAGGTCTACACAATATAAACAACAACAACGTTAAAATAAATATAAGACCCAATAAAAGGTTTATTACTTAAAAACTCTTAAAATCAACTTCCAATAAAATCTTACTATCGCAATAAAAAAAAAAAAAAAAAAAAAAGGTAAAATATCAATTTATATTTCTTCCCCCCCCCCCCCCCCCCCCCCCCCCCCCCCCCCCCCCCTTTTTTTTCCTTTTTAAAATTTACACCCTTTAAAAATTTTTTTCTTTAAAAAATTTTTTATTTAAAAATTCTTTAAAATCTCTATTTTACAATATAAAAGTCGACTTAATACTCTATTTAACATATAAAAAGATATATATTCTTAAACGAACTTTTAAACTTTACACTTCTTAAATGTACGTTAATTCCTATTATATAAGTTTTATTTAAATTTTGGTTTTTTAGTAAGAAAAGTGAGTTAAGACATATAGGTTTCAAAACGTAAAAATAAATACGCACAAGTTTGCACCTTAAATTTTTGCTTTACGCATATAAAGAATGAACAAGAGAATAACTAAGCTAAACAGGAAACGTTTCACTCTTGTCTTTATTTTATACCAGTACTTTATATGGTGTTTATAAAGTATATAGTACAAAGCATGCACATAGATATTTTATTTCCCAAATAATAAACTCTTGAATTTATGTTAAAAGATTCAACCTTAAAAGACCGATCACAAACCAGTTCTCCTTCAATTTATGTTGAAAGATGGACGTACATTTCTTTCAACGGAATACTGAAAGACTGAAAGATTAAGTCAATTCATTTTCAAATTTTGTGCGTTCGAGACGTAACCAAACACATTAAAAACAGCAAAAATTTTTATCCTTTTAGTTGATTGACTTGCGTAACTATTCCTTCGTTACCTTCGTTGCCACTATGATTATCTTACTTCCTCCACTTTACAAGTCTCTTAATAAAATGACTATTTTTAGTTTTTCTATTCTTTTAAGCGGATCGAAAGATATTCAACTCTTTCATTCTTATTTAGCATACATATGTATTAGCGTTATTAATAATAGCTACTAACTTATTATAAATTCGTATGTCAAGTTCCTAATCAGGAAAAATAGATAATATTCAATTGAAAATCACGACTTTTGTCCACTCGAGAGCTCAGCAGGGCGCATATTCTCACTTCCAAACTAGAATTTAGTAGAAGGATAATTTTTCTAGTCACTAATTACTTGATTAATACTATATGTTGCCTCTTCATTGCTTCACTTCAATTTTGGGTTCATCGATCCTCGAAGGGTATAGAAATAAATATTTTATATATAATATATATATATTACTATAGGTATATATATATTATAGATATATTTATTATATATTATATATATTATAATATATATATATTATATATATATATATTATATAATATCTTATATTAAAACAAATTCTCTCTAATCAACTTGGTTAGGAGAATACATATAAGTGAAATTTTCTCCTGATAAGAATTGCTGGAAACAAAGGGTAATGACCCCCAAATCATGCCGCCCACGTTAATGAAATTAGTTAAAAAAATTCATATTAATATATATATATATATAATATATATTATATAAATATATATATATATATATATATATATAATTATATTATATTTTATATAATATATATATATATAGATTAATATATATATATATGTATATAATCCCGGTATATCGTCGGGAGTTAGTGTTTTGAAGTTTAAATCGAAAATATATTGAAAAGTTAATCATTGTAAAACACACAGTTTGCCTTACCATCTATACTAGAGCCTTTGCAATGATAGCAGTGATGCTGCCGAGAAAGAAACAAATATGTGCGATGACTGCCAAAACTCGATAAATGAGCCACTCCAATAATTATTTACACAGGGATGCTTTTCGGCAGCATACGCAAACAATCTTGTTTTGTTCTCGAAGCATCACTGCTATCATTGCAAAGGCTCAGTATAATGGTAAGACCTTCTCGTACCTGTTGTTTTACATATTAATTTTCAATTTACACTTGTTAATTAAAAAATTAGCACCATATTTTCTTGATAATATATATATATATATTATATATAATATATATATATAGTATATATATATATATATAATATATATATAATTTATATATATATATATATATATATTATATATATAATATATATAATATATATAATAAGATTTTTTAACTAAATTTGCGTCGAACTGCGACCATTGATTTGGGGGTTCATTACACTATCGCATATGGTTCTATAGTCAGGAAAATTTCAATTATATGTATTCTCACTAACCAAGTGGATAGAAGTGCAAATTGATTAATTTATATATTATTATATATATATATATATATAATAGTATATAGTATATATATAATATATATATTAAATTATATAATACTATATTATAATATATATATATATATATAGTATATATATAATATTTATACTATATATATTGTATTGTATATTTGGAGATCGGATGACCCAAATCATTGGAAAGTGAAAGCAATGAAGAGGCAACTTATAGTGTTAATCAAGTAATTAGTGACTAGAAAAATTATCCTTCTACTAAATATCAGTTTGGAAGTAGAATATGCCGCCCTGCTAGATCTCAGAGTGGAAAAAAGTCAGATTTTCCAATTGATATTAACTCTATTTTTCCTTTGATTAGGAACTTGACAACGAATTTAAATAAGTTAAGTACTATTATTAATACGCTAAATACATATGTATGTAAATAAGATTGAAAAGAGGTTGGATATCTTTCAAGATCGCTTAAAAGAATTAGAAACTAAAAATAGTGATTTTAATAAGAGACTTTGTGAAGTGGAAAATAAGATAATCATAGTTGGAACGAAGGAACGAAGGAATATTACCAAGTCATAACTAAAAGGATAAAATTTGCTGTTTTTAATGTGTTTGGTTACGCTCCTTGCACAAAATTGAAAAAAAAAAAAAAATTTGTCTTTCAGTCTTTCAGTATTCCGTTGAAAGAAATGTACGTCCAATCTTTCAACATAAATTGAAGGAGAACTGGTTTGTGATCGGTCTTTTAAGGTTGAATCTTTTAACATAAATTCAAGAGTTTTTTATTTGGGAATAAAATTATCTATTGCATGCTTTGTCTATATAACTTTATAAACACCATTAAGTACTGTATTAAATAAAAAAGACAAGAGTGAAACGTTTCCTGTTTAGCTTAGTTATTCTCTTGTTCATTCTTTATATGCGTAAAGCAAAAATTTAAGGTGCAAACTTGTGCGTATTTATTTTTACGTTTTGAAACCTATATGTCTTAACTCACTTTTCTTACTAAAAAACCAAAATTTAAATAAAACTTATATAATAGGAATTAACGTACATTTAAGAAGTGTAAAGTTTAAAAGTTCGTTTAAGAATATGTATCTTTTTATATGTAAAATAAGTATAAGCGACTTTTATATATTTGTAAATATAGGAGATTTTAAAGAAATTTAAGATTAAATAAAGTTTTTTAATGGATAAAATTTTTTAACGTGTTGTTATGCATCCTAAAACATCACAAGAGAAGGAACTTGTAGGGGGGAGGAGGAAGAAAAATGGTTGGTAAGAAATATAAATGGATAGTGTAGGTCATAACCTTGTATATTTTTACTGTAATATTGGACATTTTAATCCTTATTTTTATTGGAAGTGATTTTAAGGAGTTTTTAATTTAACCTTTTATTGTGTCTTATATTATTTTAACGTATTTTGTTGTATATTTGGGTTTGGGGAGCGGGGTTGGTAAGCCCTTGGTGATTGGACTTACCAAGGGTGGGCGTTCCCATAAAGCGGTACAGCCTGAGTGAAGTTATCATATAGAAATTAGGGAAAGATGGGAGAGGAGCAGTGGTAATCAGGGTGGGGATCATGAACTGTGGAGGGCGGTAAACGCAGGATGTGAGAGGAGACAGTAGTAGGTTGATGTTTGAGGAAAAAAGGTGGGATGTGTTAGGATAAGAGGAACGAAGTTAAAGGAAAAGAGGGAGAGATTTGGAGAATACAAGGGTATTGATTATCGGGGTTGTGAACGAAGGTGAGGGCAGGAAGGAGGTGGGATAGTTATGAGGAAGAGATGTGGGATAAGGTGAGACTGTGTAAACAGGTGAGTTTCAAGGATAATGTGGGTTAAAAGTGAAATTCGGGGAGGGAATGTAGGGCTTTGTGTCATGTGCGTACGCACTTTGTATTATTGTGAGCCGAGGGAGGACAGAGGAGAGAGAAAGATTTTTGGGAGAGCAGTTCAATGAGTGTTGGGAAAGTTTTGGCGTAAATGATAAAATTTGTCTATTGGAATTTGAATGCAGGAGGGGAAGCGGTGGGGGTGGGAAGAATAATGGACCTTTTGGGTAGGGAGAGATGCTAATGAGAAGTCTGATTACGAGTTGCGTGTTCGAAAAAGAATATAGTGGGGAATACGTGGTTTAAAAAAGTGAGAATCATAGTATACATGGAAGAGTGAGATAACGGGGGAAGGCGTATTATTATGTGTTGTTTATCGGAAGATAGAGATAGATTATATAGAATGTACAATGTATTTAGAGGGCGGGGGGGGGGGGAGTATCGGATCACTATTTGGTGCTTGCTAGGATAAGGGTGGAGGGAGAGGTGACGGTTAGGGAAGGGAGAAAAGAGGAGGGTGGAAGTGATAAAGGTGGAAAAATGGGAGGAGACAGTGTGTAAGAGGGAGTTGGAGAGGTATGGAGGACAGGTGGAGAAACCTGAGAGGGACGGGAATTGGGGGAGCGGTGGAGGGGGAGTGGAAGAGATTTAGAGAGGCAATATGTGAAGAGGCTAGGAGGGTATGTGGAGTAAAAAGAGTGGGTGCAAGCAGAAGGAAACGGAGTGAATGGTGGAGTGAGGAGCGTGAGTGAGGTGAGTAAAGGAAAAAGGAGGCCTATGTGAAATGGTTTGGGAATAGGAGAAGGGAAAGTTGGGAGGATATACGAAGGCATTAGAGTGGAAGCAAAGAGGGCGGGGGAGAGGGCGAAGAGAAGAGCACTCGGCCTAGGATTGTTGACGGAAATTTGAACGGGAGATTAGTAAGATGTTTTTGAAAGAAGTAATTAAAAAAAGGAAGAAGAAGGAGGGTTGGGGGAGGAGATAACGGGAGGGGATGGGGGATAGGTGAGGAGAGAAGGTGGGGGAGTATTTAGTGGCTATGATGAAGGCGGGTGGAGTAGGGGAGGAAGAAATGCAAGAGGTGAGGATGGGAAATGAGTGCGGGCAGGGAGGGGAGATGAGAATACAAATGGAGGAGAAATTATAGGGCTGGAATAAGGAAAAAAAGGGAAGTCCGCAGGTCTGGATTGGTGTTGAGAATGAAATGTTGCAGGAAAGGAGCTGTTTGGGGTGGAGGAAATGGCTGTATAGGATTGTTAGCTAACATTGTGGGGAGAGTGGTGAGATCACCACAGGATGAGAGGGGATGGGTTTGAGTTCCTCTGTATAAGGGGGAAAGGGGATTTAAGATGAAGGTGGAAATTATAGAGGTATATGTCTTTAAGGTGTGGTAGGGAAAGTGGGAAGAATACTGATTGAGGGAGTAAGAGGTTTAACGGAGGCGAGAATGGGGGAAAAAGGAGGGTTTAGGGAGGGACGAGGGTGTGTGCGATCAAGTGCTTTACATTAAGATGACTTGTGGGAAAAGTATTAGAGAGGAAAGCGGAAAGTGTATGGGTTGTTTTTTAGATTTAGAGAAAGCATATGAGAGAAGTGAATTAGGGGTGAATTATTCGGAGGTTGTTGGGGAAGATGGGGTGGGGGTAATATTAGGAACAGGTATGTAGGGCTTTTTATAGGGAATTAGTAGAATGTGTGTGAGAGTGTTAGGAGGGGGGAGTGAGATGGTGTGTGGATTGAAGCAGGGGTGTGTAATGTCGCCGTGGCTATTCAATCTGTTATGGAGAGTGTTTTGGCAAGAGGAATGGTGACGGGAGGGGAGCAGGGGGTGGAATTGATGAATGGAATGATAGAAGGGAAGTGAACATGATATGTTGCGGTCATACGGCCCTAGTGGGCTGAATGAGCGCGGAAGGGCTGAGTATTTTGGTGAGCGAGTTGACGAGAATGTGTGGACAAAAGGGGCTTAAAATAGATCCAAGGTAGAGGTAAATAATTAGTGTTGTGAGGAGAAGGTGTTCAGAGTTCAGAGTAGGGGGTGTCAGTATTGGAAGAAGTAAAGGTTTTAGAATATTTAGGGAGGCAGTTGGGTAAGGGGGGAGGGATGAAGGAAGAGATAGAGCATAGAATAGGGTGAAGGAATGAGAGCTTTGAGTGGTCTGAGAGAAGTATGGAAAGGCGGGGATTTATCACAGAAAGTCAAGATAAGTAGGTTTGAAAAAATTTGCCAGCGGTGATGTATGGGTGTGGAACGTGGGGGTTGAATGCTGCTAGGTCCAAGAAAAGTTGGAAGTATCTTTGAGTGAAGGGGTGAGAGCGGTTGTGGGCGTCAGTGAGAGGGAGAGGATTTAGGAATAGGGTGGTGAGGAGAGATGTGATTGGAGGAATGGTTGGTGGAGAGCGGAGAAGGGAATGTTAAAGATGGTATGGGCATTTAGTGAGAATGGAGGAACAGAGAGTGGTTAGAAGAGTTGGGAGCGGGGGAGATAGGAAGGAGGAAGGGAGACCAGAAGGAGGTGGAATGGATGGCAATAAAGGAGTGTCGGGAGGAGGAGGATGGGGGGGAAAGACGGTAGGTGTTGGCGAAGGGAGAGTGGGGTGGGAGGAGTAAGGCGAGATGAGAGGCGGTGTGAATGAGGAGGCGTACGCACCACTTACCCGCTCAGCGGGACCAAAGGTGGATTGTATAATAATAATAATAATATAATATATATATATTAATATATATATATACGTTATATATATTATTATATATATGATTTATATATATATTATATATATAATATATATTATATATATATAGATTATATTTATATAAATATATATATATATATATATATATAAATATATATATATATATATATTATTATATCTATATATACGGTATTATATTTATTTATGCCCCTGAGACCTCTTCCTCCCTTATTTGGGAGGGGGTGTCCATGTCATCTCCAGAAAACCCAGCAACCTCCATCGGTCGGAGGTTACAGGCCTCTCAGGAGAAATCGGGTAGTGTGTTCTGTAGGAGTGAAGTCGGGGCACCTTAGGGAAGGATGATGATCGACCTAGTTTAAGCCTCAATTACGGTATCTGCGACAGGAGTGGAGAAGTAGCCGTCTTGAAGTAGAAACCTGTGCTCTATACCCCGGAGACCAATGGTGATGCCGGATATTAGTCTACGAGAATGTGATTTGCATGCATTCGCGGGTGCTATTTTTGTGTCCGATTATCAAGGAGGCGGGGTTCGCCATGAGGTGATTTGGTGGGCGATATTGAGGTATTGATGAAAAGAGTTTGTGGAGATATTTTTCCTTTATGTTTATTTGTGGAGGAGGGGAATGGTTCTGAAAGAGTTTGCCTTAGTAGAGGGCAGTCGGAAGGAGAGGGGATTTTAACTATTGTATAGTGGATCTTGTAGGCAGTTGTGGATGGGTGGGTCGGGTCGTGAGTATTTTGGTATAGCATGGTCTTGCGAGTATGTCCAACTGACTCTTGAATGGTTAGAATTTTTGTTTCCTGTTTCCTGGTGTAGATGTTGATTGAGGTGGTTTTTTAGACTGCCCGTGATTGTTCGAAGGGATGCACAAAACTATCGATATTTGTATTTTGATTATTATTTGGTAGATTGATTTGAGGGTATCAGACTGTTCATCCATAGTTGATTGTAGTTCTTGAGAGAATTGTTTTGTATTTAGGTATCAGTGTTGTGGTGTTTATTGCTTGAACTGTGCTTGAGAGAGAATTGGTAAGACATTTAATATTTCCGTTAATGTGTTGTATGTTGTGAATGGGGGTGTAAATGTGAAGTGGGGTCAAAGGAGCTGATTGATTGAAAACAGATTATCTAGAATGAAAGGAAGTGTAAATCAATTTTTACATTGAAGCAAATAATTTGAAATAAAAGAAGAATTGTATTTAGGTTTTATGGACTTGCAACAGGCGTATGATAAGATTAATAAGAAAGCTACTGTGGCAGGTGCTTATGATAAATAACGTGTGCCACGCACCAAAATGGAATCAAATGTATGCATGTTGATAGTGAAGCGTGGCTAAGAATAAATGGAGTTTGGTGTGAATAATTTAATATTAATAGTGGTGTGTGGCAGGGTTGTGTAATGTCTCTATGGCTATTTCATTTGAATATGGATGGAGTGATAAAAGAATTAAAGATAGAGGTTAAAATGATCGAAAGTGTAGGAGTGGAGGGTGCTCTGCTTTATTATACGCAGATGGTATTGGTTTTGTGTGCGAATCTAAAGAAAGTTTGAAGGGATTGGTAGAGGGTTTCAGGGAATGCAAAAGGGGGTTTGAAAATAAATGTAGATAAAGTAAGGTGATGCAGTGGGTTAGGAGAGTCAGCTGTGTGAAATCATGTTGGATAGTGAGTAACTGTAACAAGTATCTGAATTTAAATATTTAAGCTATATGTTGGATGAAAATGGAACGGATGATGCAGAGTGTAGTAGGAAAGTTGTTGAATGGTAGAAAGAGGGCTGGTGCTATTAAATCCTTAGTGAAGGCAATGGGACTGAGTCTTGGCAATTTCGCTAGGATTCCGGCATGAGGGTAATGTTAATACCGCGGTTAACTAGCATAGTTAGTGAACACTATAGTTTGGAACAAGAGGTATAGATCTAAGGTGCAGTCTGTTCAGGTGGCTAATCTTAGGAATGTGTGTGTTAGATGGTAGAAGAATTGATAAAGTTAGAAATAAACTTGTTAGGGAGTTGTGTGGTGTGAAGAAAGGCGTGAATGAGAGAATAAATAAGGGTATTAAGATTGTTTGGTCATATGGAAAGGACAGATGAGAGTCGGTTGGCTAAGCCGATGTGTGGCGTTGGAGTGTGTTTAAAATTGACCGGCTGGGAGACAGAAGAAAAAGTGGATTGAGTAAGTAAAGGTGGTCTAAAGGAAGGGAATGCGAGTTTGGCAGAGGAAAGGGATGGTTTTTAGAGAAGCGGTCATGGTATGTGGGGACCGAGTCCATAGTAGGCTATACAAAGTGGGGTCCCACTTTATTTTGAAACCCTAGGATTGATTTTTAACTGTGGCTGATTCGCAATGAAGGGCATGGAGGGGCTTTCCTTTCGACTTAGGTCATGTTGATGTACTTAAGTATTCTGGGGTTAAAGCGAAAAAATATATATTATATATTATATATATTACTTATATATATATATATATATATAATGTACTTAATATATATTATTTATTATATATAATATATATATATATATATATATATATATATATATATATATATATATATATATATATATATATATATATATATATATATATATATATATATATATATAATATATATATATATATATATATATATATATATTAGGAAACAATCCTCGAAAATGGTACCCTGATGATGGAGGTTGGCAGTGTCATGTGGTCTCAACAGCCTCTGAATGGATTTGTGCCACAGCTTTTAACATATTCATGCTTACTTTAGTTGACGAATTTAAAAGTCTGTCTGTTGAATCTCCTCAGGTATGTTCGAGTTTTTCAAGTATTTTTGTGCATTTTCAATTTATAACCTTTTAATATTCATACCAAAATGAATTAATAATTTTTTACGTATATAAGAACGTAAGCAAAAATAGAGACATTAAGAAACCACTTTGCCATTGTATGGCACTCGGTGATGGGGGGGGGGGGGAATACAAATCACAGTCGCCAATCTCTTAGAATATCTTGCTTCAGATTTGTTCCAAATTTTTTTTCATTTCAGCAGTCGACCTGCGTTCGCAATTGCAAATTCAACACGCAATATTATATGCTAAAGTATGTTCAAAAATAATAGGTAATTGTTTAGTTACGCTCAGTCTGTCGATATTTTTTTTCGATAATCAAATTTTTTTTTACAATTTTCCCTCTCTATGGAGTAAACTTTTTCTGAACTAATATTAAACCAAACAGATATGCCACGTATTGGCAGTAATGAAGGTGATAGTGAATATGTGTGGGTTTGAGGGTGCAAGAAGGAATAGGTATTTTGGTGATGAGATCATTCGTAAGGAGGAGGTAATGGGTAGAGTGAGAAAGTTGAAGAATGGTAAATCTGCAGGTATAGATGAAATTATTGGTGAAGTGACCAAGAACGGAGGCGAGATGGTGAATGATTGGATTTGGAAGTTGTGTAACAAATCGTTTATGGAGGGTTTAGTCCCGAGAGATTAGAAGAGAGCAGTAATAGTGCCCTTATATAAGGGTAATGAGGGATAAAGGTGACTAGGAATTAGTTTATTGAGTGTTGTAGAGAAGATATATCTAATATTTTGGTCGAAAGAATGGGTCGAGTGACTGAAGGACTAATTGGTAAAGAACAATGTGCGTTTAGAAGCGGTAGAGGATGTGTGGATCAAATCTTTGCATTGAAGCAAATGATTGAGAAAACGAGGGAGAAGAAGAATACATTGTATTTAGGTTTTATGGATTTGCAACAGCCGTATGGTAGGGTTAATAGGGAAGCTCTATGGCAGGTGTTAGTAATATATGGTGTTGGTGGTAGGCTTCTGAATGAAATCAAAAGTATGTATGACGATAGTGAAGCGTGTGTAAGAATAAATAGAGTCGAAAGTGATTGGTTTAATATTAATAGCGGAGTGAGGCAGGGATGTGTTATGTCTCCTTGGTTATTCAATTTTAAATTGGGGTTATGAGAGATTAGAGGTAGGTGCGGCAGGTTTGGTGTAGAGATGGCATGAGAATGGAAGAGAGTTTGGAGGAGGTGCCTAACCTACCTATATGCGGATTATTTGTTTGTGTGTGGCGACATCTAAAGAGATTTGAGAGGATTGATTGATAGAGATTTGGAGGGTGTGTAAAAGGAGGGGTTTGAAGTAACCGTAGATAAGAGTAAAGGTTATGGTTGTGAGTGCGGGCAGACCTCGGTGTGAAGTTTAGTGCTAGATGGTTGAGACAGCTGGAACAAGTGTCCGAGTTTAAAATATTTAGGATATTTGTTAGTTGGAAGAAAGGGAACGGATGATGCAGAGTGTAGGAAAGTTCTAAATGGCAGGAAGGTGGTGGTTGCAATTAAAATGGTTGGAATGTAAAAGGACTAGTTCTTGAGCTGCGGCGAGTCTACATAAAGGGTATGTTGTTTACCTGGTTAATGTAACAGTAGTGAAGACTTTTGTCGCAATAAGAGGTATAGATCTAAAGTACAATGTGTTCAATGGACAATTTTGGGTGTGTTAGGTGTGAAAAGAATTAATAAAATGAGGAATGGAAGTATTGGAGCAGTTGTTGGTTGTGAAGAAGTCGTAAATGAAGAGAATAAATCGAAAGTACGTTGAGATGGTTTGCCATGTGGGAAAGGATGGATTGATAGATAATTGGTTAAGCTTTGTATAGTGGTGAGTTGTGCTGGGCAATCGACCGGCTGGGAGACGAAGGAAAAAGTGAATTGAGCCGGTAAGGATGCCTGAGGAGAGAAATGTGAGTTTGGCAGAGACAGAGGAGGAAGGTGCATGTAGGCAGTGAATGCGGGGTTGATTAGGGGGTATTGAGTTATGGCACCACCTTGGCCAAAGGTTAAACCCACATTGACGATTGCCATAGTGGAGGGTCGCGTCGCGGTCCGTAAGCATCTAGCAGTGCGAATTTCTGACTGCGACGAGTTCTCACTAAAAGATATAAAGGGGCGGTAAAGGCTGGATTTTCTTTTCGACTTCCGCCATATTCTTCTACTACTTTCTGCTTCCGTTGCATGTTACGCACCTTACCCCCAGTCTTGGGGGAAAGAATGTGGGTGATGATGATATATATCGCCAAATAATTGATGTGGCAATGGTGAATTAAAGCCCTATAAATTCGTTGATAATCGCAAAAAATTATCGATGTATCGACTGACTGAGCGCAGCTAAACAATTACCAAATAATAATAATAACTGATGAACATTTAAAAACTAATATTATTAACACGTTAATTGTGTGGAATCACATGTATTAAATAAATACAATGCAGCAGGATACAAAATGAACCCAGTCTGATTCTAAACCCCATGTCAATAAAGTTCTAAAGAACTTTATACAATCTATGACCAGTAAATGTATGCTAAATAAATCATAATCATAATTTGATCATGGATTTATCATACCAGCATCTTAAAGGGTGATGCAACAGCATGAATGTATAATAGTTGTTCACATGAAAATGCAATGGATTTCGTATTTTTTAATCATTGTCATTGGTCAGTCAATTGTGATCCAATAAAAAAAAAAGAGGAAATAAAAACTTATTTCAGATATGTCGATGTATAAAAAAAATTTCATAAGTTTGAATGATCCTTTAAAAAATCCTTTCTAATGAAAGCGACCCACCAATCCCAAAATGAAATTCGTTTCTCTGCGTTGCAGATCCTCCAGTTTATCAAAGGCCTTCTCTCATATATGGAATTCAATCCAGTGCAAATTATTCAGCTATAATTGAATAATGAGCGCATGATTGGAAGTTCTAGACATAACGTGACTAATAAAGAGCTTTTGAATTACATCTTGCTTTTGTTGTCATGGTTTTATTATTTCTAACATTTTATTAAATCTATATCTAACCTCCAGACACTTCTGTGGTATTTTCATATAATTATTACTAACAACTTCTTCCAACTGTTTTTTCTTCTCCACAGATTCGAGTCATCTCTCTTTCATATCGCTATTAAAATTTTTGGTAAGGGAATCTATGTGAACTTATTTATTTTTTTTTTATTAAAATTGATTTTCTTTTTTCTGTCAACCAAGAATTTATTCATATCAGACTGAACTTTCATAGATCCTTCAATATATTTTCAAGATTAAGGTAGTTTACTTTTATCATACTTAGAAATTATTCTAATTCCTTATCTAATAGATAGATTAGGGATAGTATTGGTTCAACTTCTCCAGTTCCACAATGAATTATGCTTATTTTAATACTACTCAATCTTTATTCTTTCAACTATACACTTACTCAATTATCCCCTTATATCTCATTGTGGTAACTCATGCATGAATTTCCCATGTTGGTAAGGTATCAAAAGCTTGGTGAAATTAAAAATGTACGTTATCAAGTGTATTTCCCCCTGTCAATACCGAGAGAATCAAAAGGTTTGTCTGACATCTACCTTAAGCGGAATCATACTAGAGTGAAATATTTCATTATTATCTACCATGTTTTATATTAAATTATCAATATCTTTTCCCAAACTCTAATACCAATGATGTTAAATGAACTTTCTTATTATTTCACAAATCATTGTTACTACTTTTATTTATTTTTTTTTAAATGGCACAGCATATGTAATTTACAAGTTCTCAGGCAGCTTCTTGCAATAAGTTGGGATATATTAAATATAAGTCCTCACAGCTCATGGTTGACTTTACATGATTTTTGTTTGGAGATATGCACTCCAGACTTCGTTGTATTATCAACAGCTTTCCAGTCATTTATGTACTGAGGAACTCTGTTTCTTTTCCCCTGAATATTATCTTCTCTCCTCTGATTATTTTCTCTTAAGACGCGCACCTGCGCTAATTTATGGGCTCTGTCTAAGTATTGATAGTGGAGGTATTTTATTTATTTTTTTTATTTGCTCCCTACTGAAATTTTATTTTCCACTCGATTGGTAGCAATATTTGTATTAAAATAGTACTATCCTTTGAGGAGACTTCTTTTTAATTCATTTTTTTTGTCATTCTTATAATTTTTCTGTCCAACTCTCTTACTTTGTTAGAAATTGGAAAATTTAGAAAGGGTATTGTAGCTGTAGTTAACTAGATTTAATTTTGTTGTGAAGGCAACGTCAATAAGATAAAATACAATAGGTATCACCAATAGGAAAAAAAGGGTTTCCATTCAAAACCCTCATTTTTCAGTCATGGCAACAATTTGTTTTGTTCTCTGAAGCATCACTGCTGTCATTGCAAAGAATGAGACTCATTAAACATTTTTATGATTACTTTAGTTGATGATTTAAAAAGTTTTCTGTTTTATTTTCAGATTTATATCACTATTGAGAATCTAACGGCTAGTCAGTATTTGTATTGCCATGAAGCTAATAATGGTTCTAATGATATTCAAGCAATTTTATTTTCTCACAACTACATCTCACAACTGCTACTCTTTCCTCTTAGGAGCATTCTGTTTCTCAGTCTCAACATGCAAATATGTGCGAATGTCAAGGGTCACAAACAAATATCAGTAATTCTCATCAGAAAGAAACATCTCGCATTCTCTCTGTGAATTCTCAACAGTGTTCTTCTCAGGCAACTTACAACTATTTTATAAAAAATAATCTTGTAAAAAATTACAAAATTTATATTGTGCAGTTGGAAAAGAAGAAAAAATTCATTTGATTGTTTGCGACTCCGAATTTTCTAATTCTTGCAGCCTTAAATTTGTTAAAACTTTTCAACGGAAATTTATGTTTCCGGAAAATAAAAAACATCTTGAGACATGAGACATGCTATTAAGTGTCAAACACTTTGAGACTTAAGTATAAGAAAGAAAAAAAATTGGAAGAGAATGATTGAGCATGGCAAAGGTTCTTATATCGGCAGTGAAATTACAAGCAATTCTGCTATACTTGTCAGAGAAAGTCCCACTAGAAACTCTCATCAGTTAAATGAAATGGTCAGTGAAAATTCTTGCAATTCCCTTTGTGCGAAATCCATGATTGAATTTAATGACGGTACATAAATTACTGAAATAAATGATAGCTCTAATGTGTACACGAAAGAATCATGTGACGGGAAAATATTTTGTTGTAAAAGGAAATCTCTTTCGACATTGATCAACTTTAAAGTTCTGAGTGAAAAAAACATTTAGATCATTTAGAAGTGAAGTTGATTTAATAGGCAAATTCGAAAACGTAAAAATCCACAACCGTATTAGTTATAGTGCACTTAATCCTGTGGTTCCCCCTTTTTCAAAGATAATAATATCTTCTTTTTCAGATGAAAGTTGTCCTCCCAAAGGTAATTTAATTTGTCATTGTTGTTTCCGAAACATGAAAAGTGATTTTAGAAGAACTTTAGAGCTGCCTCAATCATTGAAATTTAGATCGATGAACTCTTTATTAAAGAGTGTTCTTGACACAGAGGATGTTGCTCATGCAATAAAACTCTGTAAGAAAGAGTCTCATTTTGGAACTAACCTTAAAAACCTAAATTCTGTAGTAGAGGGTATTATACGAATAAAAGTTAAAGAATTAAATGTTATAAAAGAATTTTGTTGTGATGTAAAGTACCGTGCAAAAGGTTTAGAAACTCCTCATGTAGTAGAAGACACTGAACTACAAGAAGACGAACCTTTCTCAAGCCCATTGTCGGTAGGAGTAAGACCCAAAAACTTAAATTTATCTTCAAAAGACAGTAATGAGAGCGAGAAGAGGAACTCTCTCAAAGCATTTTGTCAATTAAAATTAACATCTCTTGATAACAGAACTTGGGATTTTGAAGAATATCTTCCATTTGAGGGTAAAAAGAGATCGAAGACAACACACAGAAAAAATGTGAAAGAGGAATCTGTAACAGTTGCAGTGATTTGACCTTTTCACCAGAATCACCAGGTCAAACTTGTTCTGACCTTAAAAGTCCGATATCTGAAAACTCTTCAGTGGAAAACAACTGCCAAGATCTTGCAGAAGTAAAATACATTCAACTTTCTATGAGTATTGTTCTTGCCCTTGTTCTCCATGCTGTACAAAGTATATCACAAATTATGCTCGAAGTCTTTTTGGTTACCGATTCACCTTCACCACCATGGTAGCATGAATCCGATAAGGACAAAGTTGGTCTGCTTAATTGTCGCAAATATATATGCTTGTATTGGAGAATGATTTGGGGTGAAAAAGTGGCCTTAATTTTTTTTCGCCTTTAGAATTCGTAACGTGTAACTTGAAAAATCTCTCTTATCTTGCTAAATAAATATCTTTCATTTCTCTACCGAAATTTCCGTCAGGAGGGCAAGTGTAGATGCTTTCTACAGTTGATAAGAAATGTTTCATTCTTGACATTCCTTTGCCTCTATTAATACATTGTATAAAAAAAAAAAGAAAAAAAAAGAAAAAAAAAGCCATTTCTAATACTTACTAAAATATAAATTCAAAACGTTGCAAAAAAAAAATAAAAAAATGATCTTGAAACTGAACTTATGTTTTTAATAAATGAAAAATTACTTGTTTACTTTGTTTAAACTTTTTACTTTTTTTTTATGTAACATTTTATAACCTTTTATAAAGGAACACTAAAGTTACATTTTAGTTGTTTACGTTTTAGTCAGTTTATAAATAAATGCTCAGATAATATTTTGCACTCATATTATATATATATATATATATATATATATATATATATATATATATATATATATATATATATATATATATATATATATATATATATATATATATATATATATATATATATATATATATATTACCTGCTTAGATCTTATTGGTGCCTTTTATATTTGACCTCCCATTATTATATATATATATATATATATATATATATATATATATATATATATATATATATATATATATATATATATATATATATATATATATATATATATATATATATATATTGGTGGTATGCTTTTATATTTGTTTTATTCGAATATTTTCGTATATGCAAAATGTTTCAATCAAATCAGAAAGAAAAACTTGGTAAGTTTTAATCATCACATATATTTGTGTGCAATCGCGCATATATATATATATATATATATATATATATATATATATATATATATATATATATATATATTTTTATATATATATATATATATATATATATATATATATATATATATTTTTATATATATATATATATATATATACTCTATGATATATATATATATTTTGCATGTATTGACGTATGTATAAATATTATGGGCATACTTATAATCCTATAGAAACGCTTATTCTGTGATTTATTTACATATAAATGTACTTTACTTTTTATATTTTTTGTTTGATAAAACCATTCTAGGTTTAGATATTAGAACGCTAGTTGTTATGGAAGAATAGTTACCTTAATAAATATATTTATAAAATGTTTTCCTTTTCAACTTATATAATTTTATTTATTTTTTAAATTTTTTGAAATACAGCATCTCTTTGCCCAGGTTTTGTAACAGGACACAAGTGTTAATAAATTAGAATTTTATTTATCTTATTTTTACTAGTATGCAACGGCTAATGAAACAGTAGGTTATGAGAGATCTTGAATAAAAATAGTTTTCAAGTTATTTTTAGTCTGCGTTCTACGGGCACGGTTTTGAAGTCTTTGTATCAGTCTGTGTGAAAGGCATATGAAATGTATGTATTGGAGAGAAAATTCGAGGGCTGTTCATACCTCGACAACTTTTATTATTTTCCGTAGTTTTCTACGAGCATTGCCCTTTTGAACTATATATGAAAGGTACAATAGAGGAGCCTAACTCGCACATCAAAAACATCCAAAAATGTGTTTTCTATAGGATACAAAGTAGTTTTGAATGTTTCTGGTATAGTCATAAGATTTATTAACTATACCGTCCATATATAGTTATACATATTCTTTGACAGTCCTTGGCATATCAGTTCTATTTTTGAAAAGGGAGCTTCGTCTTTGTCAAAGTCACATGTGCTTATTTAGAGCCAGAGAATCTTATCAGTTTACATATTCCACTTCCCTATAGCTGCTCAATTACTCGGACTCTTGAATTCAATTAATGCTTGGTTAAGTTCACAAATTTAAACGCGGTGCATAGAAACCGCTCTGCCCTCAATACAGATGAACGGTATACTTCTGGGCCTTGCTCTAGTTCTGGTGGATGTCATAAGGGATCTGTCCTCCCTTTTTTTTTCTAAATAAACGAATAGTTTTTATAATTGGCTACAAAATTAGAATTCCTTCATAAATTTCAAGTGCATAATTTTTATACATACAAGGTATTATAAATTACGGTCACATAAATTCTTTAATATAGATCATTGAAATAAAAATAAATTAAAATATTTAAATAAATTACTTACGAAAGTTTTTATTTGTCAAAAAATATATATATTAAAATCCGTTCATAAAATTTGCTTAAAAAAATATAAATAGGTTATGTTAATCATGCGACTCTTCACTATATTCTTCCTCCTGTTCCTGAAGACGAGCAAACCTGAGGAATACTTGTTCCAAAGTAGTTTGACTCAAAGCGTATTCTTCAACTAATTTTTCCGTTTTCACTGCAAAAAAGAAATTAAATTGCTTGTGAAAAGCAGTGGAATTTGGATAGCCCAAATTACATTTAAAAAAAAAAAAAATTTCCAAGAAAAATGCGACCAAGATAATGTATTACATAAATAATAACGAAACAATAGATTAAAAAAAACATTTTGTGTGTACACAAATCCCCACGGCTCTGAACGAAGCCTTACTAGAGCCATAAACATCCCAGGGGAAAACTTCGACAAAATGTTCACTTCGAGGGAAGTACTTTTACTTTATGCATAAGGATTAGATTCTGTAGATAGGCAGCAAAGATGTCATTAATATTAAAAGTAGGAGAGTTCGAGATGTACTTCAGCTTGGCCTGGGTAAGGAGGGTAAGTAGCTTTTGCGGATGTCAGTCAACGAGATGTTGAACATAAGGGGAGTTGGAAGGATGACCGAACTGGCAAGGGAGAGTGCCATGACATGTTACACCCGTGAGTGAGGACTGAATGAACAAGACGTAACGAACCAGAACCATTTCCTGGTTACGGTAATATGAAGAGAGCAAATCCCCCAAAGCGGGCTTGATGTCCCAAATTTGTTGTCAGCGTAGAAACATTGACGGAAGTGAAGAATGAAAGTTAGAGAAGTGTGGTTTTGCTTTAGGGCAGACGAAAGGCATTTTAGAGAGTTTGCGGAGTTATAGAGGCTGTTTTAGCTACTCTATCAGATTTCTAATTTCCTAGAATAACATGTGATGGGATTCAACCATACCTGACTTGCTTTTTTAGATAGTGAAGTTATAGAAATCTTCGAACGAGCAGATATAGTGTGTTTTTGGTCAGCAACAATGTTAAATGACTGGAGTGGGCCATGGGAATAGAAATAAATGAGGTAGGAGTTCGCATCCCGAAGGGTTAAAATTCTTGAAATCGGGGGGAGAGAGAGAGAGACTTGAAAAGCACGGAGTGGTGAATTACTTCGTCGGTGAGCGAGGTTAATGCTGAAGGTGGTTGTGCTTGGAGGATGAATGTAGGTGCACATTAATTAATTATTCCTTTCCGAGGGGCAACAGCATAATGTTTGTATCCGCCTCAAGGCTTACTTTGGGTGAAGCCCTCATTCTGGTAAATAGCGGATATTTGTCCATATATTGAACAGCCGTAGTTTAGTTTGGCTCGAAAAAATGCAAAAAAAAAAAAAAAAAATATATATATATATATATATATATATATATATATATATATATATATATATATATATATATATTTTTATTTTTATATATAAATATATATATATATATATATATATATATTTATATTACTTTATATTTTATTAAAACTTCATATATTATAGATGCATAAAATTGTCTTAACTTTATCCGCACCCCAAGTCGTTGAAGTGAGGTGGCACGGAAAGTGAGAAAGTGGAAAGTGAGCGGTGACAATCAGCTTGTATGTAGGTGGTGGACGTGCGGAGTAGGTGAGAGTTTTCAAAATTACCTCCAAAATCTGACATTGGTTTGAATTGGTAAGCTACAAAGAGTGAATGGAACGGGGGACGGTCGGGTATTCCTCTCCGAAATAGTGCGGTACTAGTCTTTTTTTGGTGAGAAACGAAAGCCTTGTCGTTTTGACCGTTTGGAGCTTTTCCCATGTACGGGAGTTTGGTACCTGCTGCATAGGGGGCGAGGTCCTTCATATAAATGGGTCATTTAACGGATGGAGGAATTGTGGATAATATGTCGTTAAAGCTTACCACAAAAAGAAGTACACTCAGTATGTTGCCCTGTGGGACCCCTTCATCTAGGATGAAGTTTCCGGAGAGTATTGTTCCACAGCGACCTTGAATGGATCAGTAAGATATGAGGGATTAAAGAAAGAGATAGTGAGCTGGCCCCATAAGCCCAGGAAGTAAAGCTTAAAAAGAATTCCGTTCTTCCAGGTGGTGTCATATGCCTTCTCGAGTTCAAAAAACATACCCAAGTCCATTTTATTGAAGATGGTTTCTCGGATACTGTGTCCAAACGAAGAAATGAGTCTGTCATAGAACAGTGTTTTTTAGGAATCCAAACTGAAAATTGGAGAAGGTATGAAACCCATCTGGGTGTGAAAGACGTGTGAGTACTATTTTTTCCACTAGATTACACGTGTAGAATGTCGGGGAAAAAATCTCTGGTTGTCAATGAGGCATTTGGGATTTGGGACAGGGACAACGTACGAGGTCGACCACGTTGGGGAAATGAATTCCTAACCAGATTCGGTTAAACAAGCATAGCAGAAACTCCAAGACAGGGATTGTTGAGACGAATCACAGTATACGAGATACTATCAGGCCTCAGAGTTCCGCCTTTACAGACTGAGTGATGTAAATTCCGCCAGTGTGAACAGGTAATTGTACTAAAAATCTTCCGCCATAATTGTCAAGGACAATGGTAGGGAGAAAGTTCGGACAATTTGAAACGTTAATGTGTAGCTGGAGACAAAAACAGCTGGCAAAGTCATATTCAAGCTTCGAGAGTCGAAAGCGAACAAAAAAAAAAAAAAAAAAATTCAACATGAGGAAGTGTGTCAAGTATTCGTGTGTCAAAGTGTTCGTAAGTGGGGACTCCCTTGTTGGGGCAGCACAGAGAAAATTGGTCCAAAAACTCCAAAAGAGAGTTAACTCCCGGAAGCCAAATTCCTCACCCCAAAGAGGTTTTAGTTCCTGCATGTGTAATTATGGCTGCAGCTTTTCACTACTATCCACTCATAAATCATTGTGTTATTAGATTCCTATGAGGAAGAAGACTCGTCTAAATCAGCTGTATTGTTAGAATGGAAAGGTACTAATTAGAATTGTAGTGCATAAAATAAAATGGTTATCAGTGAGCGATTTGATAAGAAAATGAGAAAAAAAAGTGAAAAAATTACTAATTGAAGGTTGCCAGTTACAGATTAAAAAGGATATAGAACCCTGAACCCTATTTCATGAAGATTTTCTCCACGGTTTTTGAGAGCTATGGTTGGGACGCTTTACTTGCCTTTTTTTGCTCCTCTGCGTTCATAGCATTATTTCTCATCGGTAGTAGACAAGCTCATCAATAAGAAGTTTCAAATCCAATTCGTTTTACATCATGAGGTCCCTACACGATTCAAATTGATGTTTATTAATGCAGAACACTTAATTCAAATTTGTGTCTATCAGGCAGTCAGGCAGAAGCTTATAGAATGACTATAAACAAGGTAATCTTCTCTAGTTTTATCATGTATTTCTTTATTCTGTGAATTATAAATTCCTTTGTCCTAAGATATCCAGAAAGAATTCATGCTTTGTGGTTTAACAAATAGACGGTTGAGTTCTTAACGAGCAAAGCACTGTGAGACTTTACTAATGAATGTGTCTAAAGTACGGATCCTGGACCCCGTAGAAGACATGCCTTTTGATTGTGTTGAAAGTGGGATACATGATGAAGAGCAAAAGGTAGTGACATAATCATGGTTACTTTGTTGAAGGGAAATATTTATCATTTAGTTACATGTTTATCTATCAACTTCTGAAATTAGGATAAAACTTCCATAAACAAAGAGATAAGATTGACGCCTAATTTTGAGGCAGAGAATGGCGAGTACTCACATAACATATGAAACTCTTCTCCCCATCATATCAATGAGATCTACAGAATTTTCAAGACTGCAGGTTCTTGGCAAATGAAACACCTTATTGGGAAGGGAATTTGGGGAGAAAACGGGTAATATGGGGGAAAGGATATATTAGTAGCTCAAGGTGAATAGAAGATGTGATACATTTGAAGACTCCTTGAATATCCTCATTACATTATTATAAATATGTCTATACTTTTAAAAATGGTTAAAAAGTTACATTTGAAAGCTACTTGAATATCCTCATCACAATATAAAGGTTTCTGTTCTTTTGAAAATGGTTAAAAAATGTTACTCTTTTTAGTGTTAAAGAAAAAAAAAAGGATTTTTGCATAGAGAGAACGAAAGTATAATGCCTTCAAAGTTTCATAAAACCATAATCTAAGCTGAAAATGTTCACGAATATGTATGAATGTACTAAAACCAAATAATTATTTTTGTTAATAAAATCATAGAAGATATTTAATCAGTTGTAAAATTAAAGTTCATAAAAAAAAAGAAAAAGAAAAAAAAAATTGCTGCTAAATTGAAAGAAATTTTTCATGATTATTCCGCTTCTCAAGTTAGTGCAAAAATAAGTACTAGTATCACTACTAAAATTACAACTACTATTACTACTACTACTAATAATAATCATCATCAGCTGCCCTAAGCTTAGTTCCTCAGAACTGGAGGCAGGGTGCGCAAACATGCGCCAGAAATACGAGGCATGCATGAGCTTTCTTCGAGCATAAATAAGTGGTAACCGTCTCTTACGACAAGCAGAACGTACTTTATGGAAATTCTTTTTCCCCAAACTCGGAGATGATAATAATAATAATAATAATAATAATAATAATTAATTCTTTCTTTCTTTCTTTATCTGCCTTCTATTTTCCCAAGAATGGGAGTAAGGTGCGTAACGAGCATCGGAAAAGAAAAGCAGTAGGAGAACATGACACACGTCGAAAAGAAAGCCCAGCCTTACCGCCCCCTCAGTACCATTAATTAGTGAGAACTCATCGCAGTCAGAAAATCCACCCTAAAGCTTCATGGGACAGCGATGGGTCCTCACTATGGTAGATCTTCAAGGTAAGGGTTCATCCCATGGCACCCAGGCCCGCAACCATACCCCTCACAATCCCCCCCATTCACTCCTGTTATACACCTTTCTTCTCGCCTCTACCAAACTCAGATTTCTCTCCTTCAAACATTCGTTTACTGACTCAATCCACTTTTTCTTCGGTCTCCCAGCCGGTCGGTTCCCAACACACTCGCCACTATACATCCGCTTAACCAACCGACTATCATTCATCCTTTCCATATGACCAAACCATCTCAACATACTTTCATTTATTCTCTCATTTACCTATTTCTTTCATTCCACAAATCTTTAATTCATTCATTCTCTTTATCAATTCTTCTACACCTAGCACCTAAGATTGTCCATCTGGTTACATTGAACCTTAGATCTATACTTCTTATTCAGACCATAGTCTCACTACTATACAATAACACAGGTAACAACATACCCTCGTGTAGGAACCTAGCACACTCAAGACTTAGATCACTTGCATTCACCAACGATTTAGTACACCAGCCACCTTCCTGCCATTCTAACTTTTCCTACTGCTCTGCATCGTCCGTTCCTTCTCATCAACATATACCCTAAATATTTAAATTCAGACACTTGTTCCAGCTGCTCACCATCTAACATAACTTCACACTGAGGAGTGTCCTCACTCTGACCATAACCTTACTCTTGTAAGTTCCCCTCCTTTTACACACCCTGCCAAATCTCTCTACCAATCCTCTCAAACTCTCTTCAGATTCACCACACAGAACCAAATCATCCGCATATAATAGGTAGGGCACCCTCCAATTCCAATTAACTCTCTGCCTATGAAGGTATTCAGCTTTATAAAAATGTTCTTTACTCCTTTTCTTGCATGGTCCCCAAAATTACAATTTGTGTTATAACCACATAAACCAATAATAATAATAATAATAATAATAATAATAATAATAATAATAATAATAATAATAATAATAATAATAATAATTACATTTTTCGAGGAGAGAAAATATTTCAGCTAAGCTCTTAATATCCTGTTGAGGAATTTTGAAAATGATTCGTTCTTCAAATTCCTCATCAATTATACTGTTTGGAAAATGTTTTGTGATCAAACGTTTGATAATATTTTGAAGATCTTCGGAAGCCAAGTTTGATGAGATAAATTCATTGTCAGTCCCAAAATATTCTCTAAAAGAATTCGTATTCAGAGAAGTTGAATGCATTTGAAGCTTAAGTTCTAAATTATATCCACTGCCATATTTATTTTTAAGGTGTTGGACAGACCCCAAACATCTGTAGAAAAGATAATACAAATTTTAAAAACGTTAACTTGTAAGTTAGACTAAGACAAAAGTATTGGTTCCCTATGATTAATCATAGACATTTTCTCAATTTAAGTAAAATTAATAAATTTAATAAAAAAAAAAAAAAATAATAAAAAGATTTTTTGTTGAAACTTTTATATCAAGTTTAATGTTTATTATTATTATTATCATATTAACTAGAAAAATTAACAATATAACACTGAAAAAAGAACTCGCCTTAATTCCCCTTTTACCATAATTCCTATCCTTGAACAAAGTGCATCTGCCTCTTCCATTGAATGTGTCGTAAGAAGGGCACAACGATCACCCTTAAAAAAAATCATTTAAAAAAGTTGTTAAATCATTTTGAAAAGTTAAAAATCGTTAAAAAAAATATTTATAAGTAGTTTTCTAATCCGAATATAGATAGGTTGGACAATTTCAATTTCAAGTTTCTTTAGCAAAATATATTTAAATTGATAATACAATTATATGCATAACTGGTATTGTATAAATTATTATACAACTGGTAACTGGTATTGTATAAATAAATACTATTACTAATAATATATAAAGTAACAATAATAATAATGATAATAATAATAATAATAATAATAATAATAATAATAATAATAATAATAATAATAATAATAATAATAATAATAATAATAATAAGTATAAGAATAATAATAATAATAATAAACTTTTTATTTTATCTTCATCTACCTCCTATCTCCAGATTGGGGGTGAGGTGCTTAACACACACCGGTACAGAAAAGTAGTAAAGAACATGGGGCAAGTCGAAAAGAAAACTCCCCTTTACCGTCCCCTTTATACCCTTATGAGAGAACTCGTCGCAGTCAGAAAAATCCACCCTCAGGTTTCACGAGACTGCGACGGACCCTCACTGTGGAATTTCGTCAATGTAGGGTTCATCCCGTGGGCAAAGCCCACAACCATACACCCTCACAAAACCCCGCCATTCACTCCTATTATGCACCTTTCTTCTCGCCTCTACCAAACTCACATTCTTCTCCTTCAGGCATTCCTTTACTGAGTCAATCCACTTTTTCTTCAGTCTAACAGCCGGTCGATTACCAGCACACTCACCACTATATATCAGCTTAACCAACCGTCTATCATCCATCCATCCTTTCCATATGACAAAACCATCTCAATGTACTCTCTTTTATTCTCTCATTTACACCTTTCTTCACACCACACAACTCCTTAATGCGTTAATTCCTTGTTTTATCAATTCTTTTCACACCTAACATGTCCCTAAGATTGTCCATCTGAACACATTATACCTTAGATCAGCGGTCTCCAAACTTTTTTGATCGCGTACCCCTAAGACGAAAATAATTATAAGTTGTACCCCCTATAGGGCTGTAATATATATATATATATATATATATATATATATATATATATATATATATATATATATATATATATATATATATATATATATATATATATATATATATATATATATATATATATATCTATATATCTACTATATATATATATATATATATATAATATATATATATATATATATATATATATATAATATATATGCCGGTATATATATATATATATATATATCTGCTATAATATATATATATATACTATATATATGCTATATATATATATATATATATATATATATATATATATATATATATATATATATATATTTAAATGAACAAATATAAACATACACATATATATAACGCTTATCCCATAACTTAATATATTTTTATATATATATATATATAATATATATATATATATATATATATATATATATATATATATATATATATTTATCCTATATCTCTTATATATATATATATATATATATATATATATATATATATATATATATATATATATATATATATATATATATATATATATATATATATATGCTATATATATATATATATATATAGTGGACATCGTTACTCAAAAAGTAGTTCCGTTATCGTTACTCCGTTACTCGGAAAAAGTAGTTGCGCTATCGTTATTCCGTTTCTTTGAAATGAAAAGTAACGAAAGTGCCGTTACTCCGTTACTTTAACTTTTTCAATATGACATTAATTACAGTATCTTAAGTCAATTTATTGGTTTGTGTATATTAAATTTTCAACATTATCATTATTAAAAAAACATACCCTCATGTAAGACCCTAGCTCCTCAAGACTTAGATCCTTTGCATTCACTAACAGTTTAATTGCACCAGCCACCTTCCACCTACCTACCTTTTCTCTTACACTCTGCATCATCCGTTCCTTTTCATCAACATATATACTTAATATTTAAAATCAGTCACTTATTCAGCTGCTCACCATCTAACATAACCTCACACCGAGGGACTGTCCTCCCTCACAACCATAATATTATCTACGTGTACCTTCAAACATCTACTTTTACACCTGCCAAATCTCTACCAATCTATCAAACTCTCAGATTCGCCACTGAAACAAATCATCCGCATATAATAGGTGGGAGGGCATCCTCCTCTCTTCCATTCTCCATCGTTCAAACACCTTTACAGGTCAGGTCGAGTCGGGAGTCGGTAATTTTGAAGAGGAGTGGAGTCGGAGTCGAGTCGGAGTTAGTAATTTTAAAGAGGGTGAGTCAGGAGTCGGAGTCGGGTCAGGTTGGTATTTAAAGAGGGTGGAGTCCCGGAGTCGGAGTCAGGTCAGAATTTTTAGTGCTCCCAGCCTAGTTCTAACACCATCTCTGCATCCCACCTCTAGTTCTTTCATAACCCATCAATATACAAATTGAATAACCAAGAGACATAGCACATCCCTGCCTCCTCCCGCTATTAATATTAAAACCTTAATCTTTACTATCGTCATTTATATTTTGATTCCATTCTAAAGCTTACCACCACCAAATATCAATAACACCACCATAGAACTTCTTTATTAATCATATTTCATACGCCTGTTTGCAAGTACAAAAAAATAAATGCAATTTTTCTTCTCCTCCCTCATTTTCTCAATCATTTTTCAATGTAAAGAGATTCACACATCCTCTATTCTAAAGCCACCTTATTCTTCACAATCAGTCCTTCAGTCACTCGACGCATTCTTTCTGACAAATATAATTATATATTTCCCTACTACATTTAATAAACTAATTTCTTATAATTCCTACAGTTACCCTTATCTCATTTACCCTTATATAAGGGTACTATTACTGTTCTCCTCAATCCCCTCGGAACTATACTCTCCATAACATTTGTTACACAACTTCCAAATCAATGAATCAAAATCTCACATCATTTCTTGATCATTTCACCCTTAATTCTTCTATACCTGCAGATTACCATTCTTCATCTTTCCTCTACCCATTACCTCCTCAACACTAATGACCTCATCTTCAAAAAAAATACCCTATTTCTTACTCTCAAACCACACAAATTCACTATCATCTTTTCATTACTGCCAATGTTATGCAGATTTCGAATTGTTCCCACCACACTCTAGTCACATTTATCTCACCAGTTAAAGCACCATCTATTCATTATTCTATGCACAAATTCCCCTTATTCCTTATATATATATATATATATATATATATATA
>JABUQX010083682.1:5000-13268 GCA_015478945.1 Trachelipus rathkii | reverse complement strand
TCAGTAATTAGTTGCATTATCAGAAAAGCCCAAGGTTTTTTTTCTAAACTTAGAAAGGCTGTAACTTTTTTCCTAAAGATGTTGCCCATTTTTGTTTTTTTTATATACTTCATTACTATTTTTTTTTAGAATCTATGCTGTGATTTTTTTTAAAAATTGGCATTGAAGACCTTCTACCTTACTATTACTAATACTTATTTTTGATCTAATCTGAAAAACCAAAATTTTGATCCATTTCCCCACATTTTAAGGTAAGATATCGTTTATTTTTATTTTTTTTTTTAAATATTTACTTTTTGCCTAATATTACCCTATCTTGACAGTCATGATACTTAACCTTATAGTTTTGTCTTTTTTTTTTATAATATTTTAACATCTTTGCATGAAATTTAGTATAAACAAGCAGAGCTATGGATTATGTCTATTATGACAATAGAGTTGGATAATATATAGAGATATTAGATTATATATATATTATATATATATATATTATATATATATATATATATATATATATATATATATATATATATATATATATATATATATATATATATATATATATATATATCATATTGATGCATATATAAATATAGCATAGAATTATATATTAGTATATATATATATTATATATTATATATTTACCACATTTTATAATATCTCATTTTATGCTATATAAACATATAGATAAAATAGATATATATATATATTATAATATATATATATATATATATATATATATGATATACATATCTAAAATAAGGCCAAGTTAAACAAAATAGTACTTTAAATAATAATACTCCAATTACATCTTAATTATATATCAAAACAAACTGACCTGGGCCTAGGTTAAAATGTGAAGCCTAAGTACTGCTTTACGAGTTTCTAATATTAATAAGTTATATCTGCCAATATGTTTGGTTTTTTAAAAATAAACCATAAGAAAATAGATTGAATTTTGTTTTAAACAAAAAAAAAATTAAACATATTATCATAATTTGATTTGATTTCAATGAAAAGAAACTCTTCCTATGATGATTTTTGACATGCAATTGAACTTGGAAGATCGAAATATTAAATTCATGAAGCCTATAATGAAACAAAAACGTTCATATAGTAGTATAACTCATAAACTATTAATTTAAGTCACAATGTCAATTGTATATTATATTAATATACTTAAAAATACTTAAAATTAGTACACACTACACGATCAAAAAAAAAGTAGCACTTGCATACAGATTCTACAGATTTTTAGATACCTTGGTCAAAATTGGAAGCTTTGCCAATAGGAAAGAAGACCCCGTTCCTCTATTGAACGTGACCCGAATTTCTTGATCGAGATTTTCAACATTACATCAGGCCTGTCATGCGGTAACTTATAGATATAGTAAATTTTGCTATAATACCGTTCAAATAAGGGTTTGGAAATTGAAAATATTATTTATTAATAGCGATGTTTTATATTAATTAGCAGGGATGCTCAATCGGAGATGGGAGTCGGTCGGACCCGGACCCGGACCCGGACCCGGACCCGGACCCGAGACCCGGACCCGGACCGGACCCGGACCCAGACAGACAGATCAACACTAACGGATGTCGGACCCGGACCCGGACCCGGACCCGGACCCGACCAGACCCGGACCCGGACCCGGACTCGGACCCGGACCCGAACCTGCACCCGGACCCGGACCCGGACCCGGACCCGGACCCGGACCCGGACCTAGAACCGGACCCAGAACCGGAACTGGAACCGGAGCCGGAGCCGGAGCCGGAGCCGCAGCCGGAGCCGGAGCCAGAGCCGGAGCCGGAGCCGGAGCCGGAGCCGGAGCCAAAGTTGAGAAGCTAAAATAATTATTTCTTTAAAACATATTTAAGATTTGCAAAATTGTACGTGAAACTAAAGGAGTTAGTTAGAAGAATTAATTATTTCGTACGCGCATATTAAACAGAAGCTATAGCTGGGGAAAGACCGATATAATATCGATAGTAAAAAAAATCGATATTATTATGTTCGATATCATTTATTTATATTCGTTGGCCAAATACAGGTTATTATAATTGTTAAAAAGATTGTATCCTAATGGAAAAAAGTAATAGATTACTTGTTTATTTACAATATGTTGTAATTAAATATATTTATTTATTCGCAATTGTGCAGTTGACTTTTTAAAAAATAAATTTCCTTTCATTTTTAAAATTTGGAACAATTTATAAATATTTTTAAAAATCTTGAAGGTAATAATTAACTATATAAGTAGTAACATAAATAATATGAGTAAATAAACTAATTAATAATAATAATAATAATAATAATAATAATACATAATAATAATAACTAATAATAATAAATAATAATAATAGATAATACATAATAATAATAATAAATAATAAATCAATAATAAAAATTTGATATAATAATTATAAATAATAAATATAATTAATTAATAATAATAATAATGAATACATAATAATAATAATAATTAATACATAATAATAATAATAAAATAATAATAATAATATATTAATAATAGTAAGAATTAAGAATAATATTACAATATTTAAAATAATAAATAAAAATGAATATAATGAATAATATAATAATAATAATAATATAATAATATAATAATACATAATAATAATAAAATAATAATAATAATAATAATAATAATAATAATAGATAATAATAATAATAATATATAACATATAATAATTAATAATAATATGATATAATAATAATAATAATATAATAATAATAATTAATAATAATAATAAATAATAATAATTAATAATTAATATAATAATATAATAATAATAATTAATAATAATAATAATAATTAATAATAATGAATAATTAATAATAATAATAATAATAATAAAATAATAAATAATAATAAATAATAATAATAATAATCATATCATGACTCAATAATAATAATAATACATGATAATATAATACAATTATAATAATAAATAATAATAATAATGAATAATAATACTATGATAATAATATAATTAATACTGGCAGTAGTCGGCGCTCGTTCCTCGTGGACAATGAAAATAATAGCCAACAATAATCTAAAAATATTTATTGATGATGCCGGCTACTATATGATTTGGTATCGAAGAATAATAATAATAATAATAATTAATAATAATGAATAATAAATAATAATACATAATTTACATAATAATAATAATAATAATATAATAATAATATATATAATCAATATTAATAATAATAATAATTAAAAATAATATGAATAATAAGAATAATAATAATAAATATAAAATAGTAAGAATAATGATTAATAAGAATAATAATAATAAAATAATAATAATACATAATAATAACATAATTAATAATAATAATAATAATTAAAAATAATAATATAATGAATAAAAATAATAATAATAATAATAATAATAATAATAATAATAATAATAATAATAATAATAATAATAATAATAATAATAATAATAATAATAATAATAATAATAAAAAAAATAAACAAATAAAATAAAAAGTAAAAAAAAGAAAAATATAAAAAAAATTAAACACAAAAAAACATTAAAATAAACTCGACAAAATCAACATAAGGACTCCTTAACAAATAAAATAAAGATAAATTAGAAATAAAAGTAATAGTATCAAAAAATATAAAGGAAAAGTACAAACATAAAGACCTCTTCCTTTTCTTTTTTTTTTTTTTTTTTTTTTTTTTTAAAAAAAAAAAAAAAAAAAAAAAAAAATCCAAAATTTATATTACGATATTTTAAGTGTTATTTATATCTATTTAAACTCTGTTAAAGCTCTAAATTATATTCCCTTTTGGCTGTTCCTCTGTCTAAAAAGAGAAATTTATTTTTTAATTTCATTTTCAATTTCGCACATTATTGCATAACTAACCCCTTGTTGCGTATGTATGTATGTATGTATGTATGTATGTATGTATGTATGTATGTATGTATGTATGTATGTATGTATGTATGTATGTATGTATGTATGTATGTATGCAATAATATTCCGGATTATTCTCTCCCTCGCTCTCTCTCTTTATATATATATATATCATATAATATTAAATAATATAGATAGAAAATAATATAATATATATATATATATATATATATATATATATATATATTATTCTATATATATATATATATATATATACTATTTATATAATAATACTATATATATATATTAATATATATGATATATATTATATTTATATATATATAATATATATATGTGTGGGGTGTGGTGGGGGGTAGTGTGTGTGTGGTTTATAGTTTGATAGGGTATATATATAGTATATAGTACTATTAGGAGAGATAGGTATACTATATATAATATATATATATATATATATATATATATATAAATATATATATATATATACTCTTTTTCCTCCAGTCAGCTCATCATCTCCATCCTATATAAACTTAGTTCACACCTCAAGACACTCCAAAACATATGAACATAGCGATACTGATATATATATACTATATCATATATATATATATAGTATATACTATATATATATATATATATATAGGAGTGAGTGGTGTATTTAATATATAATATATTATATATAAAATATTTCTCTAACAGATCAAGAACGGAGGCGAGATGGTGATTGAGCGGATTTGGAAGTTGTGTAACAAAGGGAGTATGGAGAAGAGCAGAAATATTACCCTGTATATAGAGAGTAAGGGGGTCTAAGGGTAACTGGTAGGCATTTATGAGGGGGAATTTAGTTATGAGTGTTGGTAGGTAAAATATATGCTGGTATTTTGTCGGAAGAACGAGAGCGTTCCGAGTGACTGAGACGATTGCGTCGAAGGAACGAGGTGCGTCTAGAAGTGTAGGAGTGGGTCGAGTGAGATCTTTACGTTTGAAGCAAATGATGAGAAACATGAGAGACGAGAAGAAGAATAAATTGTATTTAGGTTTTTATGGGAATTTACAACAGACATATGACTACAAGGATTAATAGGGGAAGCTCTGTGGCAGGCAGTTTAGTTTATATGGTGTTGGTAGTGCGCTTCTGAATGGAATCAAAAGTATGTATGACGATAGTGAAGCATGTGTAAGAATAAATGGAGTTGATAGTGATTTTTTTAATATTAATAGCAGCAAGTGAGGCAGGGATGTGTTTTTGTCTCCTAGGTTATTCAATTTGTATATGGATTGTCTTTATGAAAGAATTAGAGTGGGTGCAGGGGAAGTTGTTAAAATGTGAGATGGAAAAGAGTGCGAGTCGGTTTTCTAGCCCTATTACATGCGCATGATTTGGTTTTGTGTGGCGAATCCTAAGAGAGTTTGAGAGGATATGGTAGAGAGATTTGCAGCGGTGTGTAAAAAGGAGGGGTTCTGAAAGTAACGTAGATAAGAAGCCAAGGGTTATGGTTGTGAGTGAGAACAGTCCTCGTGTGAAGTTATATTGCGATTGGCGAGCACCTGGAACAAGTATCATGAAGGTTTAAATTTATAGGACTATAGTTGGATGAACGAGACGCGGATAGCGGCTGCAAAGTAATAAAGTTGTGAAGATAGTAAGTGGCTGGATGTAATCATAATCCGTGGGACGTAAAGGACTAAGTCTTTGAGTGCGACTAGGTTTTTGCATTGAGGGGTATATTGATTACCTGGTCGATTGTATAGGCTAGCGAAAAACAATGGTTTGTAAATAACGAGACTATAGATCAACAGTACAATGTGTAGATGGCTAATCTTAAGACTGTCTTGGTGTGGAGAAGAGTCTGGATAAATGGAGGAAATGAACCATTAAGGAGTTGCGTGTGTGCTGAAGAAAGGAGTTAAATGGAGAGAATTAATGAAAATACATTGAGGATGTGGTTTCGTCATGTGGACAAGATGAATGATAGTCGGTGGTTAGCGAATATATATGGTGAGCTGTAGCTTGAGAATGACCCCGACTAGGGAGCCCAGAAAAGTGGACTTGAGTCAGTAAAATTGAGATGCCTGAAGGAGAGAAATGTGAGTTTGAAAGAGGCGAGAAGAAAGGTGCGTGTAGGAAGTGAATGCAGGGTTCTGTGAGGCGGTATTGGTTCGTGTCTCAACCAGCGGCCAATGTCATGAACTTTACATGAGGGAGATGCCCGTAGGGGAAGTGCGTTCCGTAGCTTTCCGTAAGCCTTGGGTGGATTTCTGACAAGCGACACAGTTCTCATTTAAGCAGGTATTACAAGGGGCGGTAACTGGTTTCTTTTCTACTTCTCCGTCATATTCTACTATACGTTTTATGTTTCCAGGCATGTGACGCACCTTCCCCCAGTCTTGGGGAGAAGATGATGATTATGATTATGATGATGATGAGAGTGTGAGTATATATATATCATATATATAATATATTATTTATATATCATATATATATAATATATCTATATATATATTATAATATATATATTACTATATATATATAGTATATATTTAGTAAATATAAATAAAATATATATATATATATATATATATATATAATATATATATATATATAAATATATATACTATATATCATACTTATATATATATATATATTATATATCATATATATATTATTATATATTTGTATATAATAAATATATATATATATATATTATATATATATATATATATAGATATTATATATATATATAATATATAATACTATTATATATTATATATATATAGTATATATATAATATATATATAAATATATATATAGTAGTTATACTATAATATATATATACGTTATATATATATATATATAATATATATATATATAAATATATATATATATAATATCTATATAGTTGAAGAGGTGTATATACATATATATATATATATTATATATATATACTATATAAGATACTATATATATATATATTATTATATATATAACATATATATAATATATCATATATTATATATATATATATAGTATATATATATATGTTCTGGGTCGAATTTCTATTGTTATGCAAACGATTTAGATGGAGGAACATTCCATGGGCCTTCTGTTGGTGGAGATCTTAGATGCGTTTCAGAGAGATAGGGAGTAGTTCGCTCGCTTTCAAGAGTATTGTATTTTTTAGAGAGATTTTGAAACTTGGTGTTTTATTTATTCAATCTAATGATTTTTATATTTTTAAATTCATATGGTTGCATGAATTAATTCATCATAAATATAGTTTATTTATTTATTTATTTATTCTAGGTTTATTTATTTATATGTGTCTTTATATATGTTGAGCGTTAGAGAAGTATACATCACGGACGGGACACTAACGTATTTTAAATCTATTGTAAAGCACCTTAATACTTGTATATATGTTTATAAGTGGGATTTAAATACAAATAGTAAAACGTGTAAAAGTATTTTTGGATGTGAATATACTTTGTAAAATATTTTAGAAATATGAGCTAACATTGTTTAAATGTTCGATCTCTCTCTCTCTCCTACTCATCTCCTCGTTCTCTCTCTCTCTTCTCTCTCTCTCCCTTCTTTTTCTCTCTCTTTCCCTTTCTCTACTCGTCTCTCTCTCTCTTTCTCTCTCCATATTATATATATATCATATATATATATACTATATATATATAATATATATATAATATTATGATAATATCATATATATATAGTACTATACTATTATACTATACATATATATAATTTATGTAATATAAATATATAATATAATATAATATATATTAAATATATATATATATATATATATATATATATATATATATATATATATATAATATACTATATACTAATATATATATATACTAATATCGACGTTGACCACCACTCAATGAGCTGGACTCTTTTCATGGAGGGGCAGAAAATAGAAGGAAAGAAAACACACTCAATCCCATGTTTAACGCATACCTTTCAGGTTGGCGTATGCGTGGCCTTTATAGAGAGGAAGATTGAATACAGCGGAAAAAACAGATGATGGAACAGAAACAAAACAGATGTGACTGGAAAGAAGGAGGCACTATAACGATCGAGCCTTAAGTTACAAATTGCTCAAACAAAATTCATGAGAAAGCAAGAAAAATCTTGTGGTGCGAGAGTGATGTAATTATGGAGAAATGGGAGAGGTCAACTCCCTCGATCACCGGCAGTTCTAATACCTGTAGATAAGTGATATTGCTCCAATGTCATTTTGCAGAAAAATAGGGTCAAGAAATTTTGAAAGTAGGGCACAGTTTATTAGTTTTTTAGTCTTAGACTCAAACTTACCGACATGGATAAA
>JABUQX010083681.1:0-45409 GCA_015478945.1 Trachelipus rathkii | reverse complement strand
TTACTCCCGTCCAGGGTTCATTATGCATGATAATGGTCGACCTCGTGTGTACACTACCTACCGGAGGTTCAAATCGACAGGTTCCGGTGGCCCGCGTACAGTCTGGATCTCAATCCCATCGAGCATGTGTTAGACATGTTAAAACGAATTCTTCGACAGCTCAACCCACCCCCAATGACCTTCGGCGGACCCAGGTCTACCGACGGAACGCAATTCTTCAAGATGACATTTGGAGCGTCATATCATGCATCTGACGACGGTGCCATGCCATCATAACGTCGAGGTAGTCGTATACGGTACTGAGATAGTCCACACATGCTATGGACAACCCATGTACCTACAGGTTCTTGCCCATTTTGCGCCATACAATTATATCCCCCGTAGTTTGTTGGAACGTTCCCATTCCAGTTTGTACCCCGTGTATATAGTCTCTCAACATGTTTGAACCCTACCTTTATGTACATGCTACTCATTAATATTATAATTTTGCTGGAAAATATTCAATAATAATTTATTCCCGGTTTTCTCTCAATATTCTTTTGAAAATATCAGGAAATATACTTTAGTAGTTATTTTCCGAATGCCATTGAACATTTACGCTATGAAATTTGTTATCATCAGAATGAAAATTTCTTCAACACAATTATTAAAAATTATTATTATTATTACGATTATTATTATCCTTACTTATGTTAGTATATTCATTAATAAATATTATTGTATTGTTTTTTGTTTTTTATATGATTAATTATTATTATTATTAGTGTTGTCGTATGTGATCAGTGTTAATATTTGTATTAGTATTAGTGTTTTTATTAGTATTTGATTATTATCAGTAGTATTAATATATGTATTAAAATTAGTGCTTTGCTTAGTATGTGATTAATATTGATAGTATTATTAGTATCTGCATTAGTATTAGTGTTTTAATTATTATGTGATTAGTATTTGTATTAGCGTTAATCTTTTTAGTAGTTTGTGATTACTATTAGCAGAATTAGTATTGGGATTAGTATTTTATTTAGTATTCGAATAGTTTTAGTATTATTAGCATTCGTATTAATGTTTGTATTAGTATATGATTGATATTAGTGGTATCAGTTATATTAGTATAAATATTTTAATTAGTATGTGAATTATCATTAGATATATTAGTATTTGTATAAGTGTTTTTATTATATGTGATTAGTAGTATTAGTATTCCTATTATTATTAGTGTTTAAATTAGTATTAATAGTATTATTATTTGTATTAATGCTGTTTTTATAGTATTTGATTAGTATTAATAGTATTAGAATTTGTATTAGTATTAATGTTTTTATTAGTTTGTGAAAAGTATTAATGTTTTTATTAGTATGTGTTTAGTAGTATTAGTATTTGTATTGGTATTAGTGTTTTATTAGTATGTGATTAGTATTAGTATTTATTTATATACATGTTTCTTATTTATTATTTATAAAAAATATAACTATAGATATATTCTATATATATGTTATTTATCTTAACAATGTATTAATGTCTCTACCGTAATACACTAAATAATATATTATATATAGATAATTAATAAATATATTTATGCTATATTCTTTTTAAATTATAAACATAAATTTTAAAAGCCTTGGATTATAAATATTTTTGATGAAATTTGATTTGAGTTATATTTAAGTGTATGCATATAGTAGTTAATTTTATATAATTATTTCCTAATATATTATATTATAAATTATATTATTTTGATAATATTATTAATATATACAAATTATTATATATATACTAGGATTTATGTAATAAGTTATTTTCTGATCAGTCAGTCGAATACAATTCTAATTGCACATCTAGAATCCGTTCTACTGATTTTCTTATCATAGGTCTTAAGAGAGTCAACAAGCCAATTTAAAGTGCATGTCTAGTTTAATAACATAATAGAAAGAACAGACCTAACGACCAGACTAGCTATTATCTGACAGAAATAATGTAAAATCAGGTTCTGATCTAGTTAGTCTAAAGTAGGTCCAAGCCTAATTAAGGAAAATTTAGAAACTCTGTAACTCTAAAAGAATATAATTGAATGGTAAAACTACATCTAGGCCTATTATAATTTATATTATTAATTAATATAATAAATTTATGTTTAATCTATTGATATATATATTATATAATAATCTTCTAAAGAATTAAATGATAGTTACTCTAAATTCATCATTACATTATTACACCTAAAGCTTTCGTAAACAAATGCCTATTGATTGTTTATATATTAAACAATTAACAAACTGCTTTTCAAGCCACTCTGAGTAAATTTTTCAATATGAGGATAAATGAATATAATGCTGATTATCAAACAAAAGTAATAAGATAGTCACGGTGCGCACATGAGCGCTAATCATTTTCTTCAACTGTTGATTAAAGATTAGAAAAACGATCACGTTATGGTTTTGAAATGAAGAAAAGTAGAAATTCTAATCGTAGTTGAGTGGTATATTAATGTAGAATAGCATTTTTGTACTAAGAAGTATCCTCTTATATTTATTTATTTCACTATATAAATAGTTCATAGAGCGAGAAATTAAGAAGGAAAACCTATGCAATACGAGATATAATATAATGATTATTTAGTAAATCTAAATATTATGCGTTATAATTGATCTTAGTCTCCTTCACCCCTGTTGTCCCACTTTTGCCCATCCAAGTTACTGGGGGATAATGAGTGACATGAGTTTAATACTAATATAAGCATCGAGTGTAAAAGAAAAGCAGTATAGGTAAATGAACTAATGTAACAAACGTCGAAAAGATAAGCCCAGCCTTATCACTAGCCATACCTCATCTGTAACCATATATATTTATAATAGAAGTATATATATATGACTCATATCTACAGACAGAAAATACTCAACCCGTAGAAGTACAATCAATAATGGATCCGCGATCAGGACACCTCTACAACTATAGGTAAATAATTACGTTATAACATATAAAATGTAAGTAAGGTTTACTATCACCCTACTTAGGCCGTACAGTGTGGGCCAACCAACCATGCCCTCCATACAAAACTCTATAACCTAGCACCATTCTCTCTGACTATCATATTGTACACCTTTATCTATCATCACTGAGCCTCTGCCAACTCACCATTATTATCTCCTCCTCAGACATTCGTTTCAACCGACTCAATCCACTTTCTCTTACGGATCTCTATATACCAGCTAGGTATATCGTGATATATATATGTGGTTATGACATCATATATGTGGTTATGACCTCATATACTAACTATTATAAAACATCAGCTTAACCAACCTTTACTTAATCTAATTCAATACCATTCCACTAATGATCAAATAACTCATACTCAAAATAACTTTCATTTAAATTTTCGGAAAATTATATAGATATAATTCACACACCACATGTATATATATATATCATAGCCACTCTCTAAATTCACGTTATTCTAGATATATCCTCTCTTTCATCAATTGCATTATGGCATCGTATTTTAGAACTACTCACATACAATACTACATTACTGTAACTAACTAATTGAACTTTATTAAGATTATTCATTAATACTTCTATTATTACTACATAACCATAAGTCCTCACATACCAAATATACATATATTAAACACAGGTAATATAAATACCCTTACATTGTATATGAATACCCTAAGCAACATATAACTCATAAGACTTTATATCCTCATTTGCATTCAACCAACGTTTAATTACACCTGCCCACTACTTCTCTCCATTTACACTAAATACTTTATTTCTATACTACACTACTGCATATCGAGTACCGTTCATATATCCTTCTTCAATCACGTAAACATAATAATCCATACTTATAAATATTTAAACTCAGTAACATTAATGTTTCTATAGCTGACTCTAACTATACATTCTTAAACATAACTTCACATAAATAAATCTGAGGTAATGGTCCTCACTTCACAACCTAATAAACCTTACTTACTTAATATCTCAAACCGTTATTACTCTATATATTCTAAGCCCTCCTTTCTAACTACCACTGCAAATAATATACTCTTACTATTAATTAATCCTCTCATAACTACTCTTCATATTCGCCAACACACAGAATAATATATTATATATATATACTATCTATATTATATATTAATATACATATATATATATATATATATACATATTACTAATTATATATATATATATATATATATATATATATATATATATATATTATATTAATATATATATATTTATATATATATAATATATATATATATATATATATTATATTAATATATATATATATATATATTATATATAATATATATATTCCTTCTTATTCATTTCTTCACCTTCCCCTATTGCCCCCAAGATCTGGGGGATTAAAGGTGCCTGTTAACATAAGCACATCGGAAAAAGAAAGCAGTAAGGAGGAACATGACAAATACGTTAGAAAGAAAGTCACCAGCTCATTTAAACGGCACCTGTTTCAAAACCACATCCCTGCGAGAGCAATCAATCTCTCTCATGTGCTATGTCACCATGAATTGTATAATGAGAGCTCGTCACACATGTGAAATAGAGACAGATATAAGCACCTCTATAAGAAGGCGATACTATTAGGTGAAGAGTATTGCAAGTCAATAGATCTGAGACGAAATACCCTACAACTATGGTAAATAAAAGAAATATTTTTTTTCTGTGTTTTTTGGTGAGCTGCTAAATGAAATAGAGGATTTAATACTCCAACTTGAGCCCTTATACATGAGTGGTACCTAACAACCATATGCATCTACAATTACAAAAACCTTTACCCGCTCAATTCTCTATCCTATTACATCCACTACTTATTAATATATTTCTAGCCTCTTGCTCAATAAATACTCACATTATTCTATCTCCATTACAGACACATTTCATTCCAATCGAGACGTCCAATCCACTTTCTTTCGGTCTCTATTACCAGCCGGATACGTGAGTATTTCACCCAATCTATACACTCACTATCAACTATATCAATACCGCATTTAATAACCATAACTACTAAGTATATACTATATCGATTTCAGTGTCCTTTCCAACCACTGACACATATAATTTCTAAAATGCACACTCATCACTAGTGTACTAGTTATTAATTCTCAGTGCATTCTCACCCCTTTCTTCCACACACACAACTCTCTAATACGTTCATTCCTCTCTCTAGATGCAAGATCTCCCTTATCCAGAACAAACACTCAGATATATTATAATATTTGGAATCAGCGGAAAAATTTAAGGATGGGATTTAACTTTTTGTTTTTTTTTTTGTTTCTTCCGGTATGTATTCTGGCGCTATTTTTGTTTTTTTCTTGTATATTTTTCTACTATTTTTTTATCTTTTTATTTATTATTCTATTTATCTGCTTACTTTACAATTCAGACGCAAAAAATATTTGTTACTCAAACTAATTATATTACCACCTAACCCACAGCAATGTAATCTAAGCGCAAACATGGTCGCACCCGGCGATCGCGGTCGGCGAACGCACGTGGCACAGACGTATCTATAAGCTCCCCTCCGGATGAAATGCGATTCGGACACGACCACGCATTTCACTCTGGGCCGACACACCACCACCTTTCTGCCACATATAGCGACCCAAAAGAGCGGGGGTTCCGAGAGCGTGTGTATCTCTCTACTACGGGCCGGACTTCCTTGCAGCGGGTGCGATTTTGGTGGCCGGAGTTCCGCCACTTCTCATCGGGGAGGCCGAGGTGAACTCAAGTACGCCTCCCTGCCATCTTTGCGGTTTTACCTATGGTAATTCTTTAGTTAAGTACACCAAAAGTGTTTTTGGCGAAGTAAAATTATTCTTATTATTATATCCTATCACATAAAGCGAATACAATACCATGGGTTAGTTCCGAGCAAAGATGGCAAGGAGTCGGGGTCCTCTTCGGCCCGCTGCTTCACACATCTTAAATAACTTCACACGGTGAGCGAGAGGGGGAGGTAGTCTACATCCTCACCCTCTAACCGGGATGAGCTATCCAGGAACCCACCGCTCTTGTGGACTTCCACGTTGGTGATCTTGCTGCGAGATGTCCCTCCTCGACTCATTTTCCCATACCGAGCACTAGAACGTCCCCCCATCTGTCCCCCGTCGCTCGAGCCCCCTAATATGCGGGGAAATAATTTTTAAAATATTCTCGATGAATAAGCCAAAAAAACAGACAAAAAAAAATCAAAAAAAACACAAAAAATCAACAATAAAATCAAAGACTTATACATCTCAGCACCTCACTCCCTAGCAAAATCATATTAGCGCGCATGAGATACATTCAAATATAATTGTCGTCGCAATTTTATATACACTGAGGAAGGACTGCCGTTCTCGCACCCTATCTTAACTACATAAACTGTGGAGCATTAAAAAAAATCTATCGACCATCCATTCTCGCACCAATTCCTATATATAACTAAACTACATATTATTATCCTGCCATTATATATATTATATATAATATATACTACTCATACAATAATATCATATCAAATTCTTCTATATAATACTACTATAACTACTACCTATCCAATATATAACAAAATTTAGATATATATTAACCATAAGAGTGAGACAATAACTATACAACCCTGTCTTACTCAGCTATTTTATAATCCTAAACTAAAATCAACCTAAATATGAATCAACTCATTTATGATATTTACTTAACATATCACATACGCTCACTATCGTCATACATTACTTTTGACTTATTGTGGTACCCACAAATAATACAAGAAAATAGTACCATTAATCATTCTCTGCAGTTCATACCAAAAATACAAAAACCTAAGTATTCTATATCATTAATTAGAAAAACTTACCTCATAGCCATTTAACGCTTTTATATCTTCTTATTCTTTACCTAAAAATAAAAAATTCACTTCTATCTAATCACAACCAATTCAGCCTAGTATTCAAAATCCATTTTATATTATCTCGTAGGAGAGTAGCGAGAATGTGATTTGATTAATCTATGTCTTACTACTACCTTACTATAATTTTTCTTACACAATCACTTTGTATTTCTAATATGTGTAAAATTATTGATACCATCAAATTCACTTCTTATTAATAAACACTATATATATATATATACCTATTAAATTAGCTAAATCATATATACTCATTATATGTTCTTTTATCACCAAATCAGTTCAACTTATATATTATCACAATTCTACCTCGACGTAACTACTCTTTATATACTAGAATACCTATCATAATAATAAATAAATAACTAAAGCAATATAACCATTATTCCCTACAACCACTATCACATATAATAACTCTATTCCCCTATTAATTATTATTCATTACCGTTTCACAGTTAAACTCTTTTCCACGCTACCACCTTTACCCTTGATATACAGAGGCTAGCGTGGCAATTAGCCCTAAATCCAGGAGGGGTGTGCTCAATTTTTTGTCTGAGCAAGACGGAGCGAGACCGATGACGAGTACCACCACATCCACCTCCTGGACGATAACTATACCCCTCTAACACACGAGCCCAGTGGTAACAGTACCCTAGGGTCTTTCGCTTAGTTGGGCCAGACATTGCCATACATTACAATACAGCTCAGAGTCACTCAAATCCCCCACACACTGTCGCGTGTGCACCTTTCCGTTCTTGCACAATTTTCCACTCATGTCAATTTGACTTATATCAATACTTATACCACGAGCGACTCTGCACACAAATACCTTAGACACAGTATCTTATCAACTTTTCATCTACCTCTTACATTCTTCTTAATTACCTCCCTATCTATATACTAACTAAAATCCCCAAATGTATAGTTCCCTGGAAACCAATTATCCTAATTCACATCTTTCTTGAGACTATAACATTCAAAATTGTAACTCACAAAAACAGAGAATTCACAGAGATCCTATAATTCAACTCTTCTTATTGAGACACTTCGTTAACTTATGTGCAGATCTCGAAGTGCTGTTTTCTTATATAACAACACATATCCATCTCTACACTCTTTTTACTAAACATATATACAGTTACAAAAAGCACCAAATCCCTAATTCATTAATCTAAGACATGAAATTCCACCTTAGTTATTTCATTACTTTAAATCTCTTTTTTTATATTTTGTCTCGTGCTAGAGCTATTTTTATACAAACTCTTTTGCATGAAAGATCTATTCCATATTCCTAAACCCAAAAAGTTTTCTTCAAGGGAGGTGCAAATCAAGTCTCCATTCATCCTCTCTCCAAACTGTTCATTCAGGAACCATCCTCCTTCACCTAACACTCAGACTTCTTTAACCTACTTTCGTCTCTTCCTCCTACGTATACACCTTTTTTTAGTATTTCTTTTTTCCTCCTTATCATAATTCAAGCATCTTTCTTTTGAGTCTTCATCATTTTGCTTTTAGTACAGTTTCTAATCTTTTTCACTGCTTTTCTTTTTGGAATAAATATTTTCCTTCATTCTATCCTTTTTTTTTTTCTTCAATTTATCCATTTTTTTTTTTATCCTTATCTTTAACATGAAACTACACTGTTAACCATTCTACTTCCTACATAACCACTCACGCAACATCCATACTGGTCCCTCATTGACATGCACTTACTTTTCAAAAAAAGGAAACGGGATTGCTGGCTCACAAATATATACAAATAATTATCCTACACACCTCAGTATAATTTATATACATGTATATACAATAAACAAAACAATTTTCTAAACTATTCGATTCAGAAAATAAAATTAAAATAAATGAAAAGTAAACCAAACCCTGAACCCTTGCCTCGCGTGCTCTTATCTTCCACGCGACGTTCTTACGGTGAACCATACGTTATGCCCAATATCTGGGAAACTTTGCTCTCACATAGAGAGATTTTAAACACTCTATGCGTGCGACGGTACTTAAAATTATACCATAGAAGGCAAGGAGTTCCACAAAGACATTATGTTCTTATTCGTCTATGCAACCATAACGATCGCAGTACCCATAGCCCCCAACTCTTAATTAAACGCACGAATCTAGTAACAGAGCGAATAGATCGTACTCAATACTTCCATACTAATCCCATTCCTAATAACAATTTTCACATCTGAGATCAAACATGATAGTGAGACACCCTATCTCTTCAAGCGTTCTCTTTCATGTTCATCCTATCTCTCTCTACCTTCACCTATCAATCTACTTAGAATATACTTCTCACATTCTTATTATTAGACCCATCTTATTAAATGCTTTCACTCTCGACCGTAGTCGGCTCATATATATATAAACTCTAGTATATCTTAAATTAGGATACTCTTGATGTTTATAATAGAAATTAATTATATAATATATATATATATTATTATTTTATTAAATTAAATAATAATATTAAATATATAATTAAATATAATATTTTAATATTATATATATATATTAAATATTATATATACTATATATAATAATTAATATATTAATATATAATATATATATTAATATATAATATATATATTATATATAATATATATATTATATATATATATTAATATAAATATAATATATTAATATATATAATAATATATATATTATATATATTAATTAATATATATATATATAATATATATTTATATTATAATATATATATATATATATATTAATATATATATGTATATATATTATTAATTTATATATATAATATATTAATTATAAATATTATATATATATTAATTACTATATATATATATAATATATATATATATATTAAAAATAATTTAATTATTTGAAGAGGGAATAAAGTTTTCACAGATATTTTCAAGACCTAATATGATTAAATAATATTATAACGAATTAGACGAATTTAATAGTAAAATTTTTAACTAGTAATGACGTTATTAAATAAAAAGTTAAAATTAATATAATTATTAAATAAGATTTATAATAACATTTAATAAAAAATACTATAAATGAAGTTTTAAATATTTATTCCTTGTCTTAAATGACATTTCTCTATCAACTACTAGAACTGGGTGGATTATATGACAATAATACTATGTTATCCCTGATAATCACATATTTTTTTTAATATATCATAAGAGTAAGTACAATGACAGTTATGCTTCTTAATGAAGTTGTTGAGGCTCTTGACATGGTATGTAATATAAATAAATATGCTTTTGGTTTACTCTTAATAATAATATTATCTACCGAAAAACTAGTATAAATAAGAAAGAGATATTGAATATAAGTATAACCTGCAAGGAAAAATGGTTCAGGTAAGGTAAACTTCATCACTAGAATTATTATCTATAACAAAAACTTCTGCATCAATATTAACACTTGCTAACAACTTAATAATTTATGTACCTCATAAAACAAGTTGATATTATCCCTATTGAATATTTTACAACTACTATAATTAATAAATGTTCGAGTTACAATTTTCTATATTATACCACATTTAATTTTTTGGAGACAAATACTGTTTACATATATGCGAGATACATGAATTAAGAGCCCATGAAAATTCTTAATTATCATGTGAGAGAGTACTAAACATCGATGAGTATTTTTTATGGTCTCTAGTTTCTCCATCACTAATAATACACTAACAAATATAAACAAAAAGAATGGTTATAAAATTGTATATTACATGTATATACGATAATAATAGAACTTAAATCTAAACATCCTCTTTACTGATTATTTATAAATAATATAAATTAGATTTTTATATTATATAATAAAAAAAATGTTAATATGTTATCCTTTAAATAATTATATCAATAAACATAATAATTTGGATATATATATTATAATTAACGGTACAAAAAGAATTACTGAACAGAAAATTGACGATGAATCATATAGTAAACTGTAAAGTAAAATAAATATCCTAGTAAAATAAATAATTATAATGATAGTAACACTAATAATATATATAATATATATATATAATGATATATATATATATATTAATATAAATATATATATATATATTAATAATATATATATATATATATAATATAATATATATATAATATATATAATATATTAATATATATATATATATATATATATATTAGTATGTACTATGAGTAATATATATAATATATATATATATAATAATATAATATATAATATAATATATATATATAATTATATAAATAATATATATATATTATATAATATTATAATATATATATATATAATTAATATATTATAATATATCTTATTCAAAATACCACATATATAATTTTCAGAACAGTAATAACAAAATATTATATTTCAAATATAATATAAAAAATAACAAATAGTACATAAGAAAATAGAAAAGTTTAAATATACAAATAATATATTAATATATTCATAATATCTAATATAGACAATATATAAGAAAATATAAGAAATATAAGTTTATATACATATAAGATATAATAATAATATTATTGTATTGTATATATATCAAAGTAGTACATAAGAAATATAATAAGTTATTTATAATATTAATATATATAATAAATAATATATTAATATATATATATTAAATTAATTATAATATATATATTTATATATATATAAATAATATATATATATATTAATATATATATATAATTAATATATATATATATATTAATATTAATAATATATATATATATAATATTATATATATATTAATATATATCTATATATTATATATATATATATATATATATAATAATATCTATATTTATAATTAATAAATATATATATTTGGAACATATACTAATTAATATATATACAAATAATTATATATAAATTTTATATAAATATATATAAATTAATTATATAATATATATATATTAAAAAGACAAATACCTATGCTAATTAAATTAAAAAATTTCTTACATTGAATATTAAAAGCAGTGATAATTCTACTATGATTAAAAGTGTTAATTGTGGAAAATAAATGAAGTTTAAATTTGGTACTGCGTTAATATCAGTATTTAGTAAAATACAATGTTTTTAATTTTGCAGTATATTGGTAAATACCGTTTTTAATCAGACTTTTAAAGATCCTATATATTGTATTTACACAATACAGTATTTAATATATATACTAGATTTAAAATAACGGTAAATATATATATATATATAGTCAAAGATATTTGTGCAATAAGTCTAATGTACTTTCAATAGCTTTAGCGAAAAAAAATTAAAATACAATTATAATAAAATATATTAGCTTAAAGTTAAAGGTAACATGCTCACATTATGCCGTGTTTGACCAACCGTGCTCTACATTTATATTCGGCAATGCATGCTAAATGAAACTTATAAATTTAAAAATATTTGCTAAAATGCAAATCTGCAACAGATAAATGAAAACGTTTTTAAAAAAAAACTCAGAGTGATAAGGAGTGACTATTAATAAATTTGATATAGTTAATATAATACAGAATATGAGTATATTATTGTAATAAGAAGTTCGTAGAAGAGTCCTATTAAAATGTAATCAGGATTCAGTTTTCAAAAAGACCATAGTTTATTTAATTTAGAGAGCAAGTAAAGATTAAACTAAGAATCTCCTATAATTTTGCGTCAGACATAATATATATTGCGGTCAATAATACTCTTCTGTTGCAGATTTATATATCCTTTCTTAAGCCTCATCACATCTCTTATAAGGAAATTTTTCGTCAGAAAATAACTAATGTTTTTTGAAATGCTCTTAAAAATAGTGTACCAAAAAATATTATTTTCGAGAAAGAGTAGTTAAGGATTATATTAAATTATTTATTATATAAAATCACTATTCTGAAATTTTGTCATTGTTTATATAATAAAAATTGTATCTTCATAAATATAGTATTATTTGAGAGAGTTGAGATATAGAAAAAAAGAAAAAATCAATATTTTTTTTTATTTCTCTCATTTTAACTGGTTATTTTCTGAGTGATATAATGATCTTTCGATTAAATAATACATGAGTATCAAAAATCCATAGATAAGAAGTAATAATATGTGCGGAAGAATGGATTTTATTCTAATTTAAAATCTCAAAGAAAAAGGATAATATCATACAGAGAATTAAAAATATATTTATAATTATAAAGTTAATAATAAAAAACAGGAGTATATTATACAATTAAATATTAAATATTGATAATTATATCATTGAAGTTTATTGAGTTCATACTATTTTATTTTATTTATGGGCAAAACTTCTAATGATAAGAAAATTAAGAAGTATAGAAAACGTCAAAGCATAATGACTAGACAGAATAGAAGGTTAAGAAGAAGAAGAAGTAAGGAAGAATTCAAATGTTATTTAGAAAATGATTAACTTTGTAAGAAATTACTGTGTTAACTGATGACTAATATGAATATATTAGTTCTTAATCTTATTAATTATAAGAAATTATTTTCAGAAATTGAACCTGTCGAAATGACTTACCCTATTATAAATTGCATATTCTATGATCAGAGTTATTCATTACACTCCAATTAATTATCATATATAACTAATACTCTCATCTCACACGATCGTATATATATATATATATAATAATCTTATATAAACTTCTTTAATAAGACAATCATATAATTAACTGTTAGTTTTATAGTTATTTATTTAATTATAATATTATTTATATATATATTATTATTTTATTATTTATAAATTTAATTATTACTTATTCATTATTATAACAGGTAGTTGAAAAAGTTAAATATATCAAACCTATATGTTAAATAACTCACGATTTTTTCACTTGTACTTTATTTTATGCTCCCAAATAAAATCTAATTGATTTTTTGAGACTTTATTATTATGCATATAATATTATATATATTTATTTATTGGTATATAATATATATTTAAAGATATTAATTTATTTCATAATAGATAAATATAAAATTATAATATATAATATCTAGCAAAGGCTACTACTAGTTACAAATTATTATCTACAACTAATCTATTATATAAAAAATGTCATAATAAAAAGATCATGTTTTCAAACATGTTTTGTTACTTTTTATACCCTCAAATTATACTTAAGATGTGGTCAAACATGATGTACCATCAATAATTACAAATAACATTCTTTAATGTTGTTCTTAATTGTATTGGACTTACCTGAACTTACAAGTTATCTCCTTCATGATAGTTTATTTGACCAATATTAGTCTGGGAGTAAACGCTGTTACATGCATTTGGTTTTCCAAAGGTATTTCTTTTTCCAGCTGTTCAAATCTCAGAGAGCGTAGAGGGCCTACGCGTTTAAAAATAGATAAGCTTATCATTCTTCCAGAATTGTGTTAGTCACGTGTTCATGATATTTTTACTGTTTTACAACACACATCGCTAAGTACATAGTGTTTTCTAGAAGACTATTATTAAGGTATACGTTGCGAACTCATCGTCAAAACACTTAAATGGTAACGTCAAGAAAAGAATCTCTGAGAGCAGAGTTAGATTTTTTGTTATTCTGTAGGTTAGATAGTGACTCGGTACCTAAGTGATCTGTAACTTCGGTTTTATTATGAATGTTTTTTCTTTCTTCAGTAGCTATCTATTTTCAGATTTAAAATCATCTAGGGCTAGTTCCAATAGTATGGCTGATGTCTATCAGAGTATTGAACGAGACACACACGATAATCTGTCGCAACGCTCTCATGGTCTGAGAATCGTTCCTCTTCCGTATTTCAGTCCTTCTATTTACACCAAACATTTGTTCCAATGTTTTTAGTATAAACATGACGTATGAGTTTATACAGATCTGTCGCTATGAAAGTAGTACAAGTTATTTCTTAGTTTTCTAAGCTGAAATAAACACCTAAAGCCAGGGACGCACGACCATGAGATAATGCAATAAACAATAGTATCGATTGTTGATTTTATCCCCAACTGAATTTTTTGGGTCCACTTGTCGCAAATATTTGGCTTGCCTTTCATAACACGGAAATCCAATGGAAATTGATTTTTTATTGTGCTGCCTTGTCGTTACTTTTGCAGTTTGGTTTTTGCTTTTATGGATAATCGTTAATACTACAAAATCACCCAATGAATTTAATTATATATTACGCTTAGTTTATTATATAACTTATTATCTTAAAAATATTATGGTAGAGTAAGTAAAACATCACACCCTATTACTAATAAGTATCTATCAAACAAATTTTGACATACTTATTTATTACTTACAGCTAGTAATACAACATCATTTCAGAGTACACTATGATTTTGCTAACAATAAATAATTTGGTACATTGATTGAACAATGGTATTATCGTTAAACTTCTATAAACTTATATATGTTATTATGCAATTATTATTATTACCAAAACTCAAGTATTTTACTTATCTGCAAGTCAACTTCATGAACACTTAGACCTAGGACTACGGTTTTTACTCTTCTTACATCTATATATATAAGCATTACTATACAACTTCCAACATTTTCATCGAGTATTTGCTATGCTCATATATATATATAGTAATATTTAGGTTCTTACCACAACGTATAAGATTCAACTTTCCACATTTTCTAAGGAAACCTCTTTATGTAAACTACTTTTGGTGATGCTCATCTATACATAAACCTATAATATTAATATTAATATATATATATAATATATAATATATTATATATATTTGGAATTATATTATTATTTTAGATTTTTAATTTCCAAAAAGATGGGTATAAAAAATTGCGATATTTAAAATATTATAATATCATTAGATAATACTATGTGACCTACTCTGTTCAAATTTCTAATACACTTTTAAACAATAGCTTTCTCAATAAATACATGACTTAAATACTTCTTAACTTATTAACATAATTCTTATACTGTATGTAATATATATTTAAATCATTAATTACTAAAATTAAAACACTTTATAAGTTGTTTCTAGTCATGTTATCTCATTTATGTGTACAAATAGATCATTAATAAGCCTATATTATTATTAAAGATTTGAAATTACGAGTATAGATATATATGTAAAGTAGCTCTCTTTAAAATATATATCAATAAAAGTATCAATTGTACATAAATTACTCATTGATATTGTTATTTAACAAATTATATATTTTAGCTATATTGAGATCACGTATACTAACAACATAAGTATTTTAAGTTCAACCAAAATGTAGATTTTTTTTTCCACAAATTCGATTAAAATAAAAATTAGAATTTCAGATTATATTAATTATTTGACAAGACCGCTTTACATTTTACTATTGAAATAGACAATTTAATATTGAAACAAACCTATTTTTTTTGATGGATTAACTGGCTTTACCATTATTAATAGTTAGCTATTTATAACTAATTATCATTTTTTTTATTATTATTTATGTATCTTAGCTTAAAAGTTAAGAGTTAAGCTATTTTAATTAGTTTCACATATCTACGAATTATCATAAGTCAGTATTTATAAAAACATACACTATCATAGAATATATATCTTTAATGATATTTTAATATAATAAAGCCAAAACTTAACAAGTAATATAATTAGTTAAAATGCGATCATCAGTGAACGAATAGTAAAATTATATTACTTAAAATTCTATACTATTGTTTTTATATTTATAGGAATACACTGTTATAAATTTTAACAAAAAAAAAAAAAAAAAAAAAAAAAAAAAAATACATAATAAAAATAAAAAAAAAACTCTAAAATAGTCAATTTGAGAAAGAAGTAGAAAATAAAAAATTAATTTGAGATGTCATTTGAACGGAGAGACATATACAGAACAACACTGAATACATGATAAGATTGAGAAAAGTAATTATATTAAGATAATAATTTAGAGGTTTAAGGTTTAGCTTATACAAATTGTACAGAAATAAAAATAAAAATATTTTATGTGCAAAAATATTTACAATTTTTCACATTTTGAGTTAAAGTTTATACAATATTAAAAGTTATAATTATGTAATTAATAGTGAGTTTTTTCTTTTAAATATTAAACGCCTGGTCTAATTAAAATTAACATAACTACGGGCCTTAGATTAAAATCAGCATTGCGATCCTTGATACAAAGAATGAGTTCTTACTTAAAATGTAATTAATTTTAGCTGCATACATAATTACATATAATAATCGATGCTTAAACTAATAAATTGAAGTTTAAATATAAAAATATTTAAGTAAAGAAAAAAATATTGGAAAGAACTAAAATTTCTCATAACCTAAGGAAGGCGAAAAGGGTCCTTAAAACTCTTTTAAAAAATTTGAAAGTCACTCTTTCTATTAATCTATTTAATTCTATTCTCTGTAAAACGGAAACTTTTTATCTAATTTTCCTAAATATAACTTTCTTAAAGTAAAGACCTTTGTTATTTCACGCTCACTAATCTATCCCTTCATCGGAAAATGAGTTATATATGGAGTGGATGTAGAGAGAGGTTAGTGTGAAATGGTTTCTGTTCTAGAATGTTATTCCATTTATTTGCAGCTTGGTGTGCTAATAGCTATTTAGTTTGAGACTAATGCGAGTATATACAATGCGCACATTTCCTCCACTTATAACCTTTATATGCATAAAGTATCCTGTATATTATATATTTACATGTTTTTTATATCTCAGAGTTTAAAAGGTTTATAATATTCAGTATATATGACATAAACCAATAGTACTTTATATTTAAGCTCTTAATGTGCCTTAAAATTCTGATTATTATTATATGGTCTTTTTACCATAGAGATATTTAGTAAAAAATATTTTTATCATTTTTTCTATTATATTTTTAATATTTTATACTTAAAAATTCTTTCACTTTAATATAAGCTTATTCTATTACATATATATATATCACCATTATATTATTTGTAATTTATTTTATATTTTATTTATTATCCTTAAAAATTAATTTATAACTATATCGACATTTTATAATATACTTTGATTTTTTAAATTTCATTTTAAATTGATTTATTATTTTTTGCGCTTAGTGTATAACCTTGCAGTTAATGATTTATTATTCACTTTTTTTTATATTTTATTTTACCTTTTTGTTTTTCAATTTGTGATTTTAACTAACTTAAGAAGAGTGGAGAGTGAGAGAGACAGTTGGTCTTGCCCGCGAGTGGGGAGAGGAAAGAAATATATTTGCTCGGTAAAACATACTATATTCTGATTGTATCCAAGGTTTCTGTTGACGTAGAAGGTGAACTAAAGGGTGCCATTTTATGTACCTTAGTCTGGGTTGGTCGTTTTTTCTCTCATCTCATCTTCTAAATTACTCCTTTTTCCTTAATGAGACAATTGTTATGAATTCCGTAACATGTCTTTATTATGCAACAAGTTCGGAGATAGTGATCATGTGAGTCAGCCGTAAAAGCGGACTTTCTATCGCATTTCGACCACAAAGAATCGTAAAAAATCCTAAAAAGTAATGGGTTATCTTTAATGGGAATTATACAGAGGAAAAAATGTTGAGGAGAGAGGTGACTGAATTATGGCTATAATTATTAGTATTTTAAGCAAGATGGCAAAATTTGAATATGTGGCAAATATCATGCAACGTGAAATACTAGAATACAAAGATGTAAAAAGGATAACTGATTGATAATATAATAAGTGGTGTGTTGTGGAAATTAGTAAGTTAAAAGTGCTTGTAGGGGGGAAAAAGGATAAATGTAAATGGGAGTATGAAGGGTATTTAGCAATACTGGATATAGCGTGTAACTTGTGGGACAGAGCTATACGGTTAGATTTTTGTATGTGTGAGTAACTTGAATTCCTAATAGTAAATTTAAGTTTTGCAAAGGGTCTAAAGGTAATGTAGTGGGTTGTTTGTAACTTAATGTTTATTATTACCTGAGAGTAATGTTGTAAAGAGAGTTAGTCGAATTTTATTATATTGGGAGATTATAATCTGATATGATTAGTATATATGTAATGGGGTGAGACTAAGGATAACATACAGATCGAATGTAGTTGGGAAGGAAACCTAAAATGGTTATTGGATATAGAATGAAACATTTCATAGAAGGTATATATAATAATATTAACATAAATAGTTGGTAATTTGGGTGAGTGTGCCATATGAAGAAAATGACGTAAAATGAGTTTAGTTGATGTGTGTATAGTTGATGTGTGTTGTTGACAGTATAATGTGATGTATGTGCCATGATGTGTTGATATGTAATTACACTTTCTTTAAACACATAAGAGCATTACAATAAAGTTAATTAACTAGAGTTTAAGTGAAGTGAGTTATAGAGGTATGGGTATCAAAAGCTGGTAAATAGATAATGAATTAAATTTTTTGTTGATTGGGTGAAGACTTACTATGTATAAATATATATAGAGTAATACTGATTAGAATGATAATGTGTATACGATATGTTAAATATATACAGTTAGCGGTGGTATAGGAATGAGGAATTATAAAGAGAATTTATTTTCATTGATATTATGTTTAAATTAAGTTAAGTGGATGGAGCCTTGGATGGAGAGTCAAAGGTGAAAAGTGAAGGAAGTATGAGGTAAGAATTAGTAAAAGTGAGAAGCTCTATAGTGAACAATGTAATAAGGATAAGTATTTAAGAGCGTACTTGCAAGTAAACCAGTTGAATGTGAACAAGTTGAAAACTGAAATAAATTCCTCTGGAAGGTAACAATATTCATGGCTTGCCGCTGCAAATAGTGAATAAATAGAAAGTACTGTGGATGTGCTAACGTAGAACTATAAATGCCGAGATGTAACAAGTGTAAGTAGTAGGATATGAATATAAGAAATGATGCAAGCGGTTAAAAGTAAAAAAGAATAGTGGGTTAAATGTACTAAACAAAAGCCATGATGAGTTTTCAAAAGAAAGCATGTTATGGAATTTTAATGAAGGGAAAAAAGGAATACTAAATATTATATATATATATAATATATATATATATATATTAATATATATATATATAATATATATTATATATAAAATATATTATTAATATATATATTATATATATATATATACTGTTATATTAATTAATATTTATATATATAAATAATATATATATATATATTTATTAGTATAATATTATATAATATAATATTTATTATAATATAATAATAATTAATATATATATAATATATATATATATTACATTGAAGGAAAAATAAAATGAAGGAAAATGAATACAGTTATTGGAAGAAAAGGAATGAATGGGACCTTACAAAGCCATAATAAGGATAGCTCTTTACTGGAAGGAACCCGAAAAGTTTATAAGATGAGAAATAAAGGGGAATTACTGCTAAGAATTAATGAATACGGGATGGTGCTTAATTTTCGTAACTGAATGAAAATTTGAACGTGAGGGGAGAGTATCGTGGAGGAACACTTCCATAAAATCTAGCATTAACATTTTGAATTGGCATAAGTTGTCTTATAGTGAGTGCGTGTTTTTTTGATAGTGCAAGAAGGAATAAGGTTATTACTTCACCACCAAAAGTTAAGTTATGAGGATATTATTTGGCGGAATTCCGAGGTTCCATTAAGTTAACGAAAAAATTTGTAAGGGTGTAATCTGGGTAAGTGAGAGAGAGAGTTGAATAGAAATGGTAATATCTTGCAGGTATAAATATGAAATTATTGGTGAAATATCAAGTGAACAAGGATTCGAGAGTGGTGAATGTGTTCGGTTACTTGCGGTAACGGTTTGTGTAAGACGCAATAAGCTGATTTTATGGAAAGGTAATGGAAAGTTTGAGGGACTTGAGTAAAAAGAGAAGTAATTAGTAAAAGCAACCCGGATATTTGGGACCTAAACACGTGCGCCTAAAACGACAGAGCGAACGCTCCTTTTTTTGGCCTTTGACCTTTTTTTTGCCTTGATCACCTTTTTGGGCAACCTGAATTTTTTTCTAAGCCCCAAAACTCATTTTACCTATGACCTTTCGGCCTTCTATTTGGTCCTTTGTATTTTTTTGGCCCTTGAACCTTTTTAAGGCCTATGACCTTTTGAAGCCCCCTTCGAAGAAGGGGCTTACCAGACGGATGCGAAGCATCCGCCATTCTGTGCTTTACGCTAAGCCCAATTTTTGGCCCCCCTCTTTAGGGGCTTAGCCCTTTTTTGGATGTCTTGACCTTGTTTGACCTTGACATTTCGGTCTAGACCTTGTTTGACCCTAATATTTGTAACACGTCTTGAAAACCTTAAGTTTGACTTAGAATAGTTATTCGGTCTTGGCTTTGTTGTAAACCTTAAGAATATTTTCTGTTTTCTCTTAGCCCCCTTGAATATCCTGACCTTTTGAAAAACATTCTGACCTTGAATACCGCTATCAAGTTTTAGTACCCGATCCTAACTTGAACGCCCTGTATCGTTCCTAATAACTGAACGCATGTAGGTAAAAAGTTCCCTAATTTGAAGCACCCGCCTACACACAACACACACACACACACACACAACACACACACACACACACACACCACGTGACAAAACTCACGACTTTCCACCTCCCTTTTCATCTAACACTTAGCCGACCTTTTTGCTCAAGCCTAACACCCAGTCTTTCCACCTTCTTAACGAGAGTTCAAAATCAAGGTTTAATTATATTTCAAATATAATAATTAGCCCAGATATGGAAAACTACGACCGCTTGACACTACCTGAACGAAGTTATGACCTTTAGCCACACAATCCACGCTTATGAATGAGAGAAACACATAATTTAATTTTCCAAAGTCCTATAAAGCGAGCCCGTGGAATCCCATAAATAATTATATAATAATTATAATAATTTATATAATAATATAATAAAATAATCAATAAATAATTAAATATAATAAAACAATATATATAAAATATAATATAATATATATATATTAATACATATATATTAATATATATATATATTAATACTATATATAATATATAATATATATATAATAATAATATAATTTATAATAAATATAAAAATAATTATATAATATATAGTATAAACGAGAGAGAGAGAGAGAGAAGAGAGAGAGAGAGAAAGAGAGAAGAGAGAGAGAAGAGAAGAGGCAGAGAGAGAGACTGAGAGAGGGAGAGAGAAGAGAAAGAGAGTTATTTTTTTGTCATGCGCAACAAAGAAAAAACTTTCGACGCAAAGTATAATAACAATTGGCTATCAACATCCGACATCTTTAATATCGAAATTTTATTTTATTATTTAATTTTATCTATATGATTTTATATTATTTTACCTTTATAATAGTATTAATAAATTATTTAATCTTATATTATTTTTAAATGTTTAAAAATTAAAATCATATTGTAAGCCTTGAAAATGGGAATAAGTAATTCTCAGGTGAAACACTACGTGGTCACAAGATATTATTAAATTTAACAAAGTTTAACGTGGCCACGTTTGTGACACTATTATATAGCTATATAACTATAATATATAAATATATAATATATCTATCGTAATTATTTAATTAGTATTATTTAAGTATAGTACTGAATAATTAGTATAGTTATACTATAGTGTTCTAATATAAATATAGTATATATACACCCACTAACCACACACACACACACACACAACACACACACCAACAACAACAACAACCAACAACAATAATAAAATAATTATATATACGTAATTTACTAATTATAATAATTAGATTTAAATTTATATCATATATATAATAATAATAGTATTTTTTTTTATAGTAGAGCATATACTATAATATATATATTACATATATATACTATATTTTATATCTTTTTTTTTTTTAGATGTAATTATATATAGTATATTATATATATATATTGCACACCTAACACACAGCACGTGTGTTTTTTTCAACACACACCCTATATCATCGCACCTCCACACACACAACACAATAGATACACACAAGCTAGGCTAACTTATATTCAAACATACGCCCGTGGCTACTTATGCACACAAGTTTTTTGCGAATGCAGGTAATTTTGAATAAAATCAGCGGTAACCCGCCCGGGCTAAGCTGCTACCTTATAAAGCACCACGCGCAAGCCGACTTTACGGCTACCTTATATTAGTCAGCACATAACACCTCCCATAGAACACTTAACTCAACCCGTCTAACCCTACACTAAAACAACACACACAACATACCATAGCCACTTACACTAAGACACTTATACACACACTAGGTCGCGTGTACACACATACACTAATAACACTTATACACACATTCACTATAGACAACCTTATTAGCCACACGATTCACTATGTACCCTATACACACTTACACTCAGCCATATAGACACTTACACTTACACCACCACATATCAACTATGAACACTATAAGCAACTTTACACTCGACCATAGACGAAGCACTCAAACCTAATCCCTTTATTGTAACTACACTCACATACTAGAATTCAACTTACCTCACTCTTTAAATCAAGATATTTATGATAACCTGCAGCTTTTGTTGGCAACTCTGCAATTTTTGTTGCCATCAAAAAAGAAAAACGCGCCCCTATTGTGATACCTCAGCGTTTGATGGCTCATCTTGATGATCTCTTTGATTGACGTCATCTTTGATAGCCCCTAAACGTATGTGTGCACTAGGGATCTATCTGACTGTGCGGAGGAGTGATCGCTATCTTTGTCGGCTCATCTAATCTCGGCACTCACACATCAGCATTTTCTTGATGTGGTCGACTTTTAGGTACTTCTGATGGCCATACGACCCGGATATATGTGTACAGAGCGCCTGGAACACCTAACGCAGCATGATCCGATCCGCGTGAAGCCCCACGACTCGCACCCGCAGGTGCGACCCGCCCGCCCGCCGCGTTTTCAACCGCCGCGTTTCCCATCCCGCCCGCCGCGTGCGCCCGCAGGCGCATATTTTCCGCGTTTCCGCCGCCGCGTGCGCCCGCCAGGCGCATTAATTGTCCCGGCTCGAATGAAAATATATAACTACATGAGTCAATTATTTTAACTTCAATACTTAAACTTTTATTAAAAACAATTTACATTACATACTCCCTTAAAGTCTGTAACAGTAAATCAATAGCCCAATTGCCTAGCAACAGAGGGGATATAAGGCTTTGTTTTAACTGGATTTGCTGAAATTTACTGTTTTTACTCCAATATATTTATTAACATCTATTTATTCTTTTATATTTTTACTTAATAACTTTTTTTAATTTATAAATTTTAAAAATTGTATGTAAGAAGAAAAAAGGCAGAGTGGTGAATTTGGCCTCAACAAAATTCAGGTTGCCACAAAAAAGGTCAGGTCCAAAAAAAGGTTCAGCCAAAAAAAAGGTTCGCTCTGCGGCGGCACGTTTTTAGCTCCAATATGTCCTTCCTACTACTAGAGGCAGTAAAATTATCCTTGATGTAAAGGGGGAATAAAGGGTAAATGTAGGAATTGTAAATCAAATAGTTATGAGTGTTGCCAAGGGAAGATATAATACTGGTATTTTGGTCGAAGAGTGCGTACGTGACTGAAATACCGATTGGTGTGAAGAACAAAATGCGTTTAGAAGTGGTAGAGGAATGTGTAGATTCAAATCTTTCAATTGAAACAAACCGATTTGAAAAATAGAGAGAAGAAGAATAAAGTGCATTTAGGTTTTATGGATTTGCAACAGGCCCGTATGATAGGATTAATAGGGAAGCACTAATGGCAGGTGTTTTAGGGATGCATGGTGTTGGTGGTGGGCTTTCGAATGAAATCAAAAGTATGTATGAAAACCAATTAGTGAAGCGTGTGTAAGAATAAATGGGTTTTGAAAGTGATTGGTTTAAATATTAATGCTGGAGGGAAAGCAGGGTGGGGATGTGTTATGTGTCCGTGGTTACTCAATTTGTATATGATGGGGTTATGGAAGACAATTAGAGGTGAAGTTGGCAGTAGATGTGTTATAATTGATGGGAGAATGGAAGAGAGTGAAGGGTTCCCTACCTTATTAATAACTGCAAATGATTTGGTTTTGTGTGGCGAAACCTGAAGAGATTTTGAAAAGGGTAGTATAGAGATTTAACAGAGTGTGTGTAAAAAGAGGTGTTTAAGAGTAAACATAGATAAGAGTAAGGTTGGTGGTGAGTGTGAGGACAGTCCTTCGGTGTGAAGTTATGTTTAGATGGCGAGCAGCTAGAACATAGTATATCTGACAGTTTTAAATATAGATTATATTTAGATGAAAAGGAATGGAATGATGTTACATGTAGTAGGAAAGTTGTTAATGGCAGGAAGATGGCTGTGCAAATTAAATCCTGTGGTGTAAAGGGGACTAAGTTCTTTGAATGTGCTATTTACCAGAATTGAAGGTATGGTTGTTACCTTGTAATGTAATAGTTAGTGAACCTATGGTTTGGAATAAGAGGTATAGATTCTAAAGTACAATGTGTTCCCAGATGACAATCTTAGGGGGATGTTATGGTGTGAAGAAATTGATAAAAATGAGGAATGACGTATTAGAGAGGTTGTGTGGTGTGAAGAAAAAGGCTAAATGAGAGAATAAATGAAAGTACGTTGAGATGGTTTGGTCTTGTGGAAAGGATGGATGATAGTCAGTTTGTTAAGCAGATGTATAGTGGTGAGTGTGCTGGGAATCAACCGGCTGAGAGACCGAAGAAAAAGTGAATTGAGTCAGTAAAGGAATGCCTGGAGGAGAGAAATGTGAGTTTGGCAGAGGCGAGAAGAAAGGTGCATAATAGAAGTGAATGGTATGGTTGTGGCCCACCTGGGCCAAGGGGTGAACCCCACAATGACGAGATGCCATAGTGAGGGTCCGTCGCGGTCCCGCTAGGCTCTATTGTGGATTTTCTAACTGCGACGAGTTCTCACTAAAAGGCTGGGCTCTCTTTTTGACTTGCGTCATATTCTTCTACTACTTTTCTGTTTCCGGTGCATGTTGCGCACCTTACTTCCAGTCTTTTGGAGAAAAGGTGGGTGATGATGATGATGATGATGATGAAAAGCATTTGTCAAAAAAATATTTTAATGGATTCTTGAAATTGGTACGAGACGCCAGGATTAATAAGGTCCTATTGCTTTGTATAGGTGTTAGTTGTGAACAGAGTCGTGGGTCTGAATAATTTCGTATCGCGAGGTCTTAGAGTGGGCGGTTAAATTAGCAATAAACTCGGTGTGAGCTAAATGGAAACTTTTATTTGTCTGTCAAGAGGGACAACATTTACCCTTGATATTAAGGTTATTTCTCTAAAACAAAGCAAAATCATATTTTTCTTGAACCATGATTTCCCCGTGGGGGAGAGGGAGTATTTTCATTATTAAACATATCGCTAAAACAAATTCTGGCTTATTTAATTGAAGAATACAAACCCTGGAAAGGTGTCTTTAAAGTGAATTGTCCTCATCTTTGGCTGGTCCATTTTATATAATGTTTTCATGTCTTGCTCGGTGAGTACAAAATCGGTAATCTGAGGAATTAAAAAACAATAATAGTTAAAAGGCAAATAAGAGACAAGATAAAATGATTATTTTATATATTCAAATTTCACAGATATTTTAAAAGTGAAGCTCTCAAGGAGTAAAAACTTATACCCTTTAACAATGACTACAATTATAATTTTTTTTGAGCGGATGTACAGGAACCACCACAGCACACAGGAATGTGGCTATACCGTGTCAGTATACTAACTGCAGAGGAAGTCTCTAGCGGAACATAAGATGAACAGTGTTGAGATGGTTCCAACAGTTCCAACAGGAAGCCAAAAACTTGATAACTACGAAGTAAAAAGATTTGGATAAGATGTGCGGAAGGAGATGCAGAAGAGGTATAGTGAGCAAATCAGGGAAGAACTTGCTTCTAAGGGTCGAAATGGTCTCGCAATCCACAAAGATATGAACGACCGTACGAGGACAATTGGGAGGAGCAAAATGGGAAGATCGGGGGATCCCCTCCGAGTTATAAGAAATCCACGAGTGAGGTCGGTATGACCTAGACGCAATCGAGGCGACTCCTTCTACTAGATGATGACCTGCGTCCAATGACGGGTTTGAGGTTTCGTAGTTTGGCGCCACGAGCATCCACTGCCCAACAAGTTTGCCTGCCAGAGAGGAAACCCCGAATGATGGAGAAATCCATTGCAGGAAAATGGCCTAGGCGTAAAGCAGGAGGGTATTGGTATATAGGCTTGTTCATTTCCAGGAACACCCACATGGGAATGAAGCCAACAGAACTCGAATATGTGCTTCTTCACAGGCAAAAAGCAGAGACCAAAGGGTTTTGGGTCGATTGGTCAAGCAACGCCTGGAGAGCGCCTCTAGAATCGGAAAAGATGGTATAGTTACCCTGAGGGGAGATGGTACTGATTCTGTTCATTACCATGGACACCGCTATAAATTCGGCCGAAAAAAACAGACGAATACGGTGGAAGGGTGTGGGAAACAATGATGTCCGGAAACACAGATGAAGCCTCCACCCCTCCCTCCGTTTTGGAACCATCGGTGTAAACTGCTATAGAATCGCCATGAACTTCATGGTACACAAAGGAATCCCTCAATTGCACCAAGTTTTAGAGGTGAGGTGCCGCAAAATATCCAAGGAACGGCAGCAACTAGCGATTTGAGGCAAGCAATGTGAGGAAGGTACGTGAGGAGCTCATCGAGCAGCAGGCCTAAGAACCTCACTGTCAGCTCCACACGGATGGGGGAGCCATAGAGGCTTAATATAGGAAGCGACTGTATTCGACCCCTACGACGGGGATTTTTTTCGGAAAAGCACTACTTTCGTTTCGACGTGGAGAATATAAAGCCACATGCAGAACACCAGGAGTAAGCCCTATCGATGGCGAGCTTAACTTGACGCATCATACAAGGAGGCTTTGCTCCAGTGATGTACAGGGCAAGATCGTCAACATAGGTCGGAATTGAATCGACTGCTCCATTTAAACCTATTGCGAAAAGCAGCATGCTCAGTACACTGAACAGCGTCACCCATTCTTTCATTGCAAAACGTCTGGAGTATGGTACCACAACGGATTTGAAACGAACGATCCGACATTAATAAAGAGGGGAAGATGCACCCTGAGTTCCAAGGAATAATGTTATCATACGTCTTTTCGAGGTCAAAGAAAAAGGCAAGGTCAATTTGTTAGAAACAAATGCCTCACGAACGTCATGATCTAACCGAAGGAGGATCCTGAATAGAACGATGATGACGAAAACCAAACTGAGAGTCAGAAAATGCATGGAGTCGCTCCAACGAGGGAAGTCACCAAATCTCTCCATGAGCTTGCATGTGCTGCAGGTCAATGAAATAGAGCGATGGTTTTAGGAAGAAGTTAGATCCTTCCCAAGTTTGGGAATGGGAACAATATATGTAGTAAACCAGACAGGAGGGAAGACCCCCTCCGCTCATATTCTATTAAATAAGCTGAGAAGGAATGCAGAAGGATGAACATGCCTTAGCATTTGGAAGGAAATGCCGTCAGGGTCAGGCGCTCCGTCCTTGCAAAAGTTTTAGAGCATCTTGGAACTCTGCTCTGGTGAATAATGTTGTATGCATATAAGAATTAACGGAGGAAACATACCGTAGTTACGAAAATATTGTTTCCTCGTTCCTCGAGTAATACGCCGAGAGCGGGCTGCTGAAACTTTGAAAGGAATCAAGTTGGAAGGTGTGAGAGTTTGATTATAAAGCCTATATAATTTATGCCGGCGACGGGAACAGGGTAGTTGCGGGAAAGATAGGAAAGTAAGTGGCCTGATGAAAGGAAGACCAGTCCCCCTTGTCAAATCGCTAGCCAGAATAAGGTTGTTGTTGCGGACTGGGGCTGAAGGATGATATAACGATTGTGTAGTGGTCACTTCCACAGAGTAAACAGCGGTTCGAAATCGAGTGTGATGGATTGTTAGACGGGCAGTATTGAAAGACGAAGAAGAGACAGAGTGAGAAACGAGACAATGAGGAAGAGCGTGGGTGTGAAACCCATGATGAATAAAAGTGGACGCAGCCAGACATAACGATGGTGGGGACACCTGGAAGAGGATGCTTGTAGTAAGAGGAAGACAGAGTGGGAATTGGCCAGCGCGAGAGCATCAAGTGAGTAAGCCATCGCACGGATTGGTGCGCAAAGAGCTCTTAACTTGACCCGCATCATAACAAGGAGGCTTTGCTCCGAGTGAACTAGACCGCAGGGGCCATCAACGCCTGGATCGGTCAACAGTTTATTGGTTCTCGCGGAATGCAACCGGTTGTCGACTGGCTGATCCATTTCTATAACTGGCCTATTGTTGCGTAAATTATGGCATTGTCCTGAGATCACTTGTGACAGCATGCGTCCCCTTATTGCTAAGGTGGAGACGGATGTCAAGTTGATGAGCAAAAGGTAAATAGTTTACTAAGGTCATGGCCGAAAGCACAGGATTTTCTTCGATGCTTTGTGTCACCATATCATCTTATCACCGTGACTTTTCTGTTTTACGTTTTGAAATATGAATGATTACGCACCTTACCGCCTGTCTTGGGAAAACAGGTGGTTGTGATACATATATAACGACGAACTATATATCCACTGATTACTTATATAATATATTAACTTAATAAGTAGGAGTATGGTAAGTATAAAGAGGCATCTCCTAGTGCATATAGTTCCTAAGGTCCATTAAGATTAACATCATTCTATAGAATTATTAATATATATCGTGCGCCTTCATACTATATATATAGTATGTCTACATATAGAAAGGCTCAGGTATCCACACTCTTAGTATTTTAGAATAATAAATAAAAAATCATAACCATAACTAAATATTATAAATACGAAGTCATGACTCTAAACCGCCACCGTTAATAGGAGGCTATAGTACCTTAGTAATCAGAATCGATAGCATCGCCTATTCATGAAAACCAGAACTGAAGAAGTCAGGACAATGCGATGGAATTATATAAAGCTAATTATGCATAATCCAATCGTAGTACGGAATATTCGCTCACATACGAATATATCTTCCTATCAGGGCTATAATGCTCATCTTAGCTGCGTATAGTGATCTAAATGAATAAAGTTATAGGGAGCTGATGTGTTTTATTATTAATGCTAAAGAAATTGTAGAATCTACATTCTCCAAAGTCTTTGGATTATTGAGTGTGATGACAAACTTACAATATTATATTCAGTGTAATGTGTTAAATTTAATATTCGAGACATGGAAGCAGAGGTGATAAGAAGATACTAATAAATCTCACTCATCGCAATACTTAGGAAAATGATATAATATATAAGACAAATAATAAAATATATAAGTATATAGTATAAATAAAAATGGTCCCATAATTGAGCCCTTTTTAAAGTTTTATGGCAATGACAGTTACCAAATAGGCTCAAGTTACACAGGAGTTACATAGTACAAGGTTTACACGGTTTTAAAAAACTGCAATCTACAAGCTACATGTGAACCTAAGTCTGACAAAAATGTATCTTTAAGTGTACAAGTCAATCAAGTGTTGAGTACTTAGTAGACTTGAGACACAAGCTGCACGCACGTTTATATATGTGAGTGATACAGTATGTATATCTCGCTATCGCGCTCCTTATTGCATAGTGTTTATAATAATATATATATTATTATATATATAGCTATATAAGCTATTACTTAGTGGTAATCTGCTCGGGAATATATGTTTGTACTATGTATTACTAATGATAAGATATTATATATACGTGAGGAATAATACTTAACATCGTCAGTCTCGTAAAACTATGTTGTTCCTCGTTCCGTCGTAAGATAAAGTGATAACGTACGCTATGAATATTTGCCGAGAATAGCGTTTCCAGTGGACTGTGCTCAGTTCTGGGGTGAAAGGTGTTCTGAAAAGGACTAACTCATAATAGTGGTATTAGTTATATAAGGTACTGTAGGAGAGTTTGATACTTAAAAGTCACCCTATTATTATATTTTTTATGACATCCGGTCAGTGCTATGTCGTAGATAAACAGTAACTATCGGTATAGCCTATTTAGCGGGAATAGATGATGGAAGAGGTAATGAGCTACTATATTCTGCCCTGGCGATTGTGAGTAGGAGTGGTATAGTATATGGATATACGTAGTAATATAAAGCCCCAGCCCCTCCTTGTCAACTCCGTATCTGCTCAGTGTGAATTAAGGTAGGGCCGTTGTTTAGTCTTGTGAGATCATGATGAATACTGGAGTCGATACCTATACTATATTACAGCCTGCAGGATGATAATAATATAACTCGATTGTTGTACGCGGTTCACGTCGGATCCATCACGGTACGCGATAGCCGGCTCTCTCATTATTTATATCTTATGGACTCTAAACTCCAGTTTATATAACCGCACTCCACTAACGCAAGCGTGCGAGCTAAAGGAATCAATAAAAAATTTCTCACACGGTAGCATCTATGATTACAAAATAGTGATTTGCATTGCAAACCTCAGAAGCGCTGCGCGACAATGTGAACATTCTTTTTGGATTTATTTTTGTTTTTTTTGTATTCACTCATGGCTAGGAGGTGCTATTGGGATTATAGTAATAGATGTAGATTATGTAGGAAAGCTATCGACCGATGCGCTCATCATTGACTAGATGTATGCGTCGCGCAAGCCGAAACGGGGACGACGAAGCCGCGGGCTCATTCCCTCGACCATGGTCACGTAGTCGGGACGAGTGGGCGGTACGAACCCCGCTGAAAACCCCAATACCAAAGACGTGAGGGTTCCGGTAGACCCTTCCCTCGATGTGCTGGAAAATTGTGCCGTTCCGCGCGCTGAGTTCCCGGAAGCGCGAGAGGTGGTGAGAACGCTCTCATGCTCGATCTCGGTTGCTCAGGTATACCCACTGTGTGATGGTATTCTGATATAATAAACATTTTCTCTACTAAAATTACCAGATAATCCAAAAAATGTATTCCTTTTCCTGTTAGCTATTGTAAGTTTTTGAGGATATGATTTGTTTTTTTTTTTTTTTTTTTTTTTTTTCATTTCGACCTAAAAACGGTCTATTTATGTATCATTAGGCTGATATGGAAAAAGAAGAAATGAAGAAAAAGAGATACTTTCTTTATTGATATTCCAGAGTGCTCCAGACTCTCGCACGGTCCTTTTGCGTGATCCATTAGTACGCTGTGTGATATGTACGCTTAAGCACTCAAGATGCAGAGCGGTTGTTTCCGAATGCAATGCGAATAGTGAGTCGCACTTCTCGGCTAGTGGTAATTGATAGTAAAATGAATGGGAGCAGCACTCTCGCCCGACATAGCCAACCGGGGTCAATAGGATGGGGAGAATTGGGTGCACCAGAACGAGATCGAGGACCGAAATAGACATGATGGTCACTCCCAGGCGGTACCCGAGCTGATAAGGAGAACGGTTTGGTAAGACACGTGCGCTGGCACTTAGTAGATGTTTACCACTACTATATTACTATCATTTCTATATCTATAGCTATATATTATTTTTATAGCTAAATTATATATATAATTACTAGCTAACGGAAGTATTGCCGTGTAGTGTATATATATATATATAATGTATATCTACTATAGGTACCTTAACTCATCTAATATACCTAGTATATTATATTACGTATGTATGTCGGTATAATCACGTTAGTGTCTAAAATTTAACTCGGTAGGTATATTAATTATATATAGCGACCTCATATAAGTGCCAGACGGACATATACTAACGAATACTAAGTGTATTTCATAAGATTTAATATTATTTTAGATTATTATGAAAAGAAGATATGAATAATTAATATCAATAACGTTTAGAGAATGTATCACATGATAAAAAGATAAGTTAAATATGTTGACAGATGAGCTATAAGGATATGTCAAAGACGTCTCGGACAATTCAAAGATTTCTCATGGCTACAAGTACCAGAGTACAAGGGAACGGTCGCAGTACAAGTACAAAGGTCAGTGTGTGTTTAGAACACGCACGATACTGTACTGAAGTTACAAGTAACGTGTTAGCATTGAAGAATAGTAATTAGTATCAGCTATCACAATGATCGTGTACTTTTCGAACGCGACGTTCCATTCTAACATACATTTCGGACCGCGATAGCACCATGAAATATTTATTAAACTATCGGCCCCATCCGTATATATTATATATATTAGGAGGTTCATAAATCAATATAATAGGGGCCTTCCTACATATTAATATACTAGTATATATATTACAGTGCTATATCCATTTTTCCCTTAAGTTAAAAGAAAGATTGTGCCAGTTTATCCCATCACACAAAAGTAGTAGTACAATTATATATATTATTGATAGTATAAGAGTATAGCTCTCAAATTCCATTAATTATATATAAATTTTGCCAATGTATTGCGGGTGGCTGGCTCGGACGTTATCCGAGGTGTAAAGTTTCAGAATCACTTGTAATAATATATATTATGCTAAGTAAATCCTAGGTTAATATTCTATATAGTTTTAGGTCTAGGCTATATATAATATATATAGTAATTATATAAATTTTAGTGTAGCAATACATGCAGATCAGGAATGGACAGTAGATTGATATATCAATCTGATATCTACAGGTATAGTTATAGATTTCCACGTGGGTTGCTATACAGTGATATAGTGGTGCAAGCCTCTCACGTTTTGGTATATACAGGATAGTATAAAATTCAGGTCCCCTAGTACGTTACATAGATGACTAGCTATTTAGTTATCATATCTTCTCTTTTATTTCTCATGCCCTTATAGGCTTTCGTGGCTCGGTAAATTTGCAAAGCGTAATATGACTCTATTTAGTACTGTGCTAATGTATTATTGAGTCAACTTGAGTAAACTAATGAGATGTCAATCTCTGAGTATATGATATAAAGACGGGCTTCATAGTATTATATATTGGATATATACATCTATAATATATATATTATATCTATGTTAGCCGCATACTAGGTTAAGTAGATAAAAATACTATTCAACATTAATTGTAGGTATATATAATTTATATTCCCGAAGTATAGAGTAATAAATCCCATATGCTAATAGTGAGTCTCAGTTTTTCGTGTGTAAATGGAGATATACTTATGACTCAGTTATTGAAGCTCCATATTATAAATGAAAGTGAGGCATATATTGGGCGATGTATCATAATCGTAATCTCACTCATATCAGTATATCTTAATATGAATACATAGGTCTAGACCAAAATCAGATATATAATATATCCCTTTAATATTAGTAATGCAGCGGGGTCTCAGTGCCGCATCCGCGGGCACCGGACAATCCGCGCATTTGCGGCCTTTTGCGAGAAGTGTTGGGCGGATGTTTAGTGCTGTAGTATGTGTTAACATATATAAGGAATGATTGATATCAATAACAAAGTAGGTTAAGATGTGTGTGAAAAAGAAAATGAAATGAAAATGAGTTGAAGCGTGTAGAGAAAAAACGGCTTGATATTCCATTATCTTAATGTTATCAAAGATCTTCCCACTCGCTGGAATAGTACACTTCATATGATGGAAGTATTGCTCAAAGAACCTTTGCTTCGTACCCAGTTTGTATCTCAAGTGTAACATTCTTAACTAATATCGAAAAATGCACATTCATATCCCACTTCATTTAAGCATTGAACACCATTTGAAAATTACCAAAACCATCAGAACTCTACAGCTTTCTGTCTCCGATGTGAATACCATTAATCTCAACGCTTAGGAAGAAACTTGTATCTTCAAATTGTAAAAAGACGGTTTAAAAAGAATGAAAGAGTTATAAAACTAATGATGAGCAAAAACTGTTTTGGTTTGTGTTGGTGGATACTTAGACCCGACTCACCCACCTCGCAACGTTATACAATATATAGCGAAAGTGGTATCCGTCTTACTGAGTCCCCCGTTATATGCACATACGTGGAAAGTTTTTATGGTTTGTTGTTTTTGATTGTAAACAACGAATATAGAGGTGAACAGCATATGAGTCCAATGATGCTAAGATCCGGTTTATGTGTTGCGCCTATAGTGCAAAGAAACTTCGATTGATCCGTCTAAAACTCGGCTCTGATCTCACTGAGATTCGACTGTTCCCCTTTTACTAGGAGAACACGTTGAAATCTACGCCGAGAACGAGAACAGCCTTTCTATGGCGAAGCTAAGATATAATCAATAAAGATTACTGGAAAGGCACTATAATCTACAGTCCAGTTAGTGATGAAGAAACAACGCATTACCAAAAGATGTAGTGGCAAATGATGGAACACCTATCACGGAGAGAGAACTGTAGTGTAGAGTCATCGCTTAATGGCGTTGATACCAGTCGTTGGACTTAGATAGACTCTCTAAAGATGCATTGAATGTTTGTACACGCTACACATTGAGTACAGCTTGCAAGGGAAAATTACAATACGTGGGGGTCCTGTCCTCCAACTTATTGTTTCACTGGATTCACGGAGCTAGTCTCATATTTTGTCGAACGCGCTGAGGTCTCAGCCAGCAGTAGGAAGCGAGTTTCCAATTCCAGATTTATCAAATAAAGTTAATAATTGTTCAAAAATAATAGATCCAGTGTAAGATTCTCTCCGCTTCATGAATAATCGTAAATGCTCTGGAGGAAAATGGTTGTGTGGGGATGCATTCGAAGTGCTGAAGGGGAAGTAGACAGGTACAGTCCGCATACCCTCAGGGTGTGGACCCTTGCAAATAGGTGAGGACACCACATATAGTGTGTGAATAGTATGTGTGTGGCTTAACACCTCGAAAGTTGTGAGTAGATGGTAGCTATTATTATAATCATCTACCATCATATGATCTCAGGATATAATATAATCCATCTTGGGCCTGGTGTTAATATATCATAACATCGCCGACTCTCGCCGCAGTGTGATTGTTAAACATCGAAACGATCCGCCGCTCCGCATCCGCGATCCGGACATTACCGCGGGAGCGAACAGTAGAACACTCGAACATTTTGTATGGCGCATCTCGGAGCTCTTTTTCTCTCGGGTATGAAAAGGTGATATACACAAATATAGGGCTTATATATATATAATATATATATGATTCACGCATAACCTGGTATTTAGTATACTTATGGTGATATAAAACCTATAATGGTCTTTAACTTTATGTGGTATTATGTAGGTGAATATAGTCAGGGGAAATGAGCGCAAAAGGAAGGGAGCTGATGGAGCGTCAAGAGACCGGAGGCCCGTCTCGAGATACTTTTCAGGCCGTGAATTTGTTTTCAGCAGAAGGAGATACGAATTTTATTACGCGAAGATATAGTTACTGATGGAACCGAATATAAATCTTTTTAGGTAATTGGCCTATACTATTATCTAGTTGTGTATTTGTCTGGTAGAATATGTGTATATATATATATAGAAGTAAATTATGATCTTTATCGGATATATTTTGCATAATGATCGTCACGTGACTAATATATATATATATATAATCTATAGCTTTAGAACATGGGTAATTAAAAATTAATTCAGTGCTTTATATATTAAGATATATAATGACTAAGTAGTAATTCTTATTTATCCCCTAGAGTATTGTTGTAGTAATGGTGGAACGTTCATAAGTACGTAGCTTATATATATTGAAAGTTCGGATAATTGATATGAAGCTCGTGTCAATGCAGAAAGATACTCGGAGCATTGGAGCAATCTTACACATACATGGAGCACTCAGAATAATAGAAAAATGTGAAGGAAAATAGAGAAAACTTGTACCAGTTATTGTAAGCCATTGTTCCTAGTTGAAAACTATTCGTTTATGTGGCCAGCAGATCTGTGCGCAGTTTAAGTGTGGCAAGGCTACTCAAGAGATGTCTCTGGAAAGCAGTATAGACTCTCCGTAGATTCATTTCTCTAGACAATCGCCAGCTGAAAATGACGGAAATTTGTAGAAGGATCCTTCTTAGGCTGTTTCGTGCAAAATGTGAGAGATGTTAGTGTCACAAGGATTTTGTAAAGAAACCACCGTTACTTGTCGTATCGCCCTAAAAAGTGATCGGTAAACGAAGCTCCCTCTCATGAAGCGGGAGAACTGATCATACAGGTCACTGTTAGTCCTTATTGGTAAGTGACCAAGGAAAAAGGTAGTGGAATAGTTAATAGAAAACAGATTTTTTCTCAGTGTAGACAGCGATCGTATGATATGATAACAACTCGGACTTATTTCCCTAAAATCTACGAACAGTGTGTCAGCTCTCTGGTGTATATAGGCTAAAAACGCGAGATGGTCGCTGGAGCTGGCGTGGTACGCGTGGAACTCCTATTTGCTTTGTAGAGAGTATCTTTTTTAATTGACATTTGTCCTGTGGTTTTCTGAATAGCTCCGTTCTGAGTGAGATAAGCATTGATTTTGGTCAGAATGTAATTTTAAAGGGACAAGGCTATTCTTGGTGTGATAGAGACAACTTCTCGCGTCGAAAAATTTACTATAGGGGCGATAGGATAACATTTCAATTTTGTGCCTATATGGACGGGGCCGAGCGGGACCCCTGACCTAAAAAATGGAGCTATAAGTAATTCTGCGCGGAAACTTTTGCAGTCCGCATTCGTTATTGAACTTATTAACACAAAGTTGTAGATAGTCTGATTTTAGTGCTCTCTAGAAATACGTTTAGATTTTCCGGTGTCTGTAGGACTGTTGTGCGCTCTGGTCAGAATTTTTCGTTAATATATATACCAGATACCAATTCATTGAATAGTTCGAGTGCTATTCTCGCATGACGAATTCTTCGTACGCCAACTTCTCAGTTATTGTTTACTCAGAAAGTATCGGTCAAAACTTGGATAATTGATATGCCACTCAAGAAATAGGTCGGATTACCTAAAGAATACAAGGTGGACAGATAGTGTTACTATTATTCGATTTTTTCTGAGAGTTTGTCACGTTTGCTGCGTCCTACTCAGATTTTCCCCTCTACATTCCTCCAATTTATTGTCTTTTTTTGATTTAGATCTAAGGTTATCTCCAATCTAAAGAAGCCCTCTTCTTCAAGTGAAGGTAATAATGAAACTGCGTCAGTTTCATACAAACCAGTCCGGAGAGAAAAGATATGACATCTCATATCATTACTTAGAATATTAATTATTTGTTGTGAATATACTCAGAATTATTTTTAACTTACAGGAAAATTTTAGAACCGGTGTTTTTTTTGGAAAATTTTGTTCCCACACGCAAACAGATCAAACAAAGCATCATAAATCTATATACAACGGAAATAAATCTAGTAAACACATGCTCGCCACTCCCCTACAAACAATTAAACAGCCCATGTAAGATTTATTGGGCTCATCCACATTCGGTCGGGCAGACACAAAAATAAATATTGATACATATCCGCCTCTCATGTAGTCATTCAAATACAAAACAGAAATTGCGAGTTTAGGAATTGTGGGACGCTGAGCACGAGAACTCATAAAGAATCGAAAAAGGTACGTGTCTGATTTCTTTGTTGTGAGGATGAACTCGTGCAACCGTATCTATGTTGAAGATATTTTCGCAGGTTTGAAGCTCAGTGAATTTGTTCGAACAAAATTGTGGAAGGTTGTCGCTACAACAAATGTCGAGAGACAGACAGATATATTCCGATGAGTTTTGAAAAAACATTGAAAATTCTGAAAGTAAGGAGAAGGGACGGGTATGACATATATCAACTACGACAGAAAAACGACGGATACATCATAAACGTGATTATATATAGTGAAGAGTGTGGCAAAATTAATCAAAAGCTTTAATACAATTGTTTGGACTGTTACAAAAAGGATATAATAAGATACAAAAGTCTGTCATAGAAAATTTCCGAAATTATATATACGCTGTCAACTATATATTAGAGGGGTAGAGAAAATAAAGTGACAGGGGCCAGCCCAGCCCAAAATTGGATCTTTCCCTTAGAGTGACCAAGAGGAAGAATAATTAAGATGGCGTTATATAACCAATGAGGCAAATTCCGAGGAGATAGACAATACTGTTATTCGGAATAAAAAAATGAAAAAAAATAACATATAAAAGCTACTTAACACAATGTGTAGCACATTGTTTAAATCCTTCTCTCAGACTCTTTCTAAAATTCAGGCAATACGAAACGTCTTAGGATTCATCTCTGAAATATGCTTTTTCGATCGAGTCCGAACGCACAAAACTTCTGGAAGATTAAATAAGAGATAAATATATCTAAAAAGTAACCAAAAATTAACAAAAAGAGAATCAAAAAGTATGTGCAAAAAGAGACAGATAGAGTAAGTGAACGGGCATTGAGCGGTTTTCCTTTTTTACAAAGAGTAATACTATAGAAAATAAGCCAATACTATGTGACAGTATTATGGTAAGAAATAAAGGTAAATGTAGACCATGAGTGTAATTTACATCACAGTTTAAGTTCTTGGAAATGTTGTAAAAGTAATGTAATTATAGTGTAATAGAATTTAGTGTAATTCGCATTATTCGTTTTAAGTAAATTTCTTGTGAATAGCCAACACCTTGTTCTCGTCAAAACAGTTACAAAGTGTCCATTTGGACATTGTCAGCTCGAAAAAATAAAGATAGAAATAAAGATAGAAAGACATGGATATTCGAGCTTCTCGAAAGAAGCTAGACAGAATGGCGGACACGAGAGTTTAATAAACACACCCATTATCAACACAAGCTAAAAATGTATTAGCGACAGCTTTGGGTATTGAAAATAACAATCCAAGATAACTACGCAAGCTTCAATGAAAAAATCTCGTTTTGTACCTGTGGTCACCTATATTCTCTCAAGATACACAGATATAGTGATATATACTTCGCCGAAACCTAGCTTCCTCTTATTCCGTTTATTGATCGATCTCGCCACTCTTTCCCGTTGACTGAGTGATTCTCTCGACGAGGTGAAGCCTATATATCTCTTTTCAACACTTCAGTAGGGGGGACATATTTTACCTAAGAAGTGTCAGAAATGCTCAACTTATAAGCATGATATGTGTGTTAAATAGTCATACCCTCTTCTTAATAATATAGAATAGTACTACCTTCCAGACGCTACGATAGTAGATACAATAAAAGTAGTTGAGTCTTGTGTCTGGTCTGCAGGTAATATATTGCTGCTGGATAGATAAACACATGTGGCAAACAGACCTAGAAATATTTCCTTGCTGAGAGCTCTGAACCGTTACCGTACGCAATGATGATTCGTGTTGTCCGGTTGAACTTGACTACGTGTCATCTCTGTTTGGTCTTATCTTAGCTCGACAAGGTTATTTCCTGTATCCACCGCAACAGTAGATAAAGGAAATCATATACTCTTGGTCTCTCCAGAGGCGTATAGATATGTCTCAGCTCTAGAACGGATATAGCCGTGTTTGGAATGACGCGCGATCTCTATACTATCAGGTCCTTTGCGTTTTACTGTCTTTATTTAAAGATCTCAGCACAGAAGTCAGCAATGTAAAAATAATTATTTGAAATCAATCTCTCATGTTAACATTAAAAAAGCTATAAGATAACTATATATGATCGAGAGGGGTGGTGGAGGGGTAGTAGAGGGGGAAACCCCTTGTATTTTTTAAATAATAAACCTTAAAAAATATAAGTTTTGTGGAATTACTGGAATTATATAATATAATAAAGGATTGCAAAATATTTACAAATTTATACATTAGAATTTGGCTTATATATATATATCCATTAAACGATTATATGCTATGTGCATCGATATATATACATTTTTAATTTGATATAAAATCTAAAAGTGAATAATAACTATATGTATTATTTCTTAATAAAATATATATATTGTTTTAAATTCTTAAAAATATTAAATACAATAATATTATAATAGCTAATAAAAAATATATTAACATATGAACAAAATAATAATAATGACTCCTAACACCATTATAATAACTAATTATTACATTTTTTATACTATATCGTTAAACTTATATTTAATAATACTCCTAATAATCCAACGCTGAATCTTATAATACCCTATAAATATACATAATAATACTTATTATAATATTATTACTATATATAATATTATATATAATATATATTAATATTATATAATATATATAATTATATATTATATTAATATAATATTAATTAATATTAGGGAGTACCGTATAGTGATTAATCTCTATAGTTAATTGTAAATCGGTACTTACATTGGTAACTTTTTGTGGTATCGGTATCGGTTATCAGAGATATCAGGTTGAAATGGCCTCGATACTTACGCGTAATACTTTCCTTACTATTTTGGTAAGCTGAAAAAATTTTATTGCAGACTTTTTAGACTTCAAATATTTAAATTAGTTCGATAATATTCATTTGCTATAACAAAGACACATATACTGTTTTTTTTTTTCTCATCTCGATTGTTTCCCTATATATAATACTCCCGTTTTTTCATAACTAATACAAATTTATATTTTTAGGTCGTTTCTCCAACTGAGTCTTATTAGACGCTCAAACTTTACCTATTTTGCGACAGCCTACATTATATTTATATTCTAATACAGATTCAATACTTAAACTTTTTTAAGCAATTGCCATCTTAATTTTAAGTATCTTATTTTATCTTCTATAGTAACGCTCATACATTTCTTCGTTGAGTGACACGTGTGACGATCGGCATCATTCTGTGTTGGTTGTTTCTTTAAACTTAACACTGAACTACCTACATTCCAACTAATATAACATTTTTCACTAATGGCCTGTATAAATAGCATTGTTTTATCGTTTATCTTAAAATTCTAGGTCTTTCTCGTTAACGAATAAATCTTATCCTCATTCCTCATCTCTATATCGTAACTACCCTTGTTCATTGATTATCTGCTACTACGCGTGTCTTGTGTTTTGACGTGACAATATTTTTTTTTTAAATCATTTATTATTTTTTCTCTTTTTTTTTTTTTTATTCTTTGTGATTTTAGAGTTTTCAGGTTAAAATTATTCAAACACAAACCTAACAATCTATTATTAGGTGTTAGCATGTTTTGTTTCAGTATGATTGGCAGTATCTTGCACAGGCGTAGGCTTTCTTTTGACCTTTCTAATCCACAATTTATCTCTATATGTGTTGCTGTTGCACCTCGCTCTTCTTCCTCTGCAAACACATTGGATTTACTCTAATCACTCTGTGCTGTAATCTTACTAATAATCTTTAGATACTCATTTTATTCTTCTTGGTTTCTTTGCGATTTCCAGTATAATCCTGCCTCAGAATTCATCCTTCATAACTCGTTTAATAATATCAGACTATATTAACTTATTTTTTACTATTTATAGATAATTTCCGTTTTTGCAAGGGTGGTGATCAAGTTACTGTGCCTATATAGTAAACTATTAAACATTACCGTATAACACGTCTCTAGAGAATCTGAATCTCGCTAAACTTCGATGGTTTCTGTGGTTTAATCTTTTCTTCCTCTACTTATCAAAATATCTTTATAGCTTCTGCTCACTGTCTCTCGAAACAAAACAGTAATTTTCATGCTCATTTTTTGTATTACCTTACTACTTGTCACGAGACTTGTTATTAATACTCTACATCCAAATACTTTAGGGTCCTCTCTATTTAGGGGATTTCAAGTTATACAGAACTGAATTGTGGGTAATACCTCTCCTACTGATATTAGTTGGGAGGAAGCGATCATTCATATTCTCAACCGATCTGGAGCAACTAGATATTAAAACAACCTCACAACACTTCCGGATAATACGTCCAATCTATTCTTGAACACACTTGGACTATATGTTTCACATAGTCCCATTCTTCTCTATAAATTACAACTCACCTTCGCTCCTTATCGGCCTCTTAAATCTGACCTACACAGCAATATAATATATGTCACCTTAATTTTATTACTCCTTCTCATCCAAAACATCTCCATCCTGCCCTATGCTTAGCGTTTTATCTGGCACTTTGATCGGGCCGATTAGGGTAGCATGCGTGAATTGCTTCGTACGCTACTATAATTGATAAAGTGTGACTGCTTTTGAACTCTTAGATCGCTTCAGATTTCTGCCTCGTAATATAGGTGGTGGTGAAGCGTGTAATGTTTCAATAGTACATTCATTGTCATAATGGTAGAAGGAAGTTCGATACTCCTGTTATGAGTGCACTAAATCTGTTTTTTTCATCAAAATCCTAGATGGATTTTTCAGATGCTTGCCTATAGTTTACACTAAGGGCCGTGTTTTCCAGGCTAGAGCATCAAGTGGATCTTTTTGCGTGTGCAGTGTAGGTAACAAATGTCTTCGCTTCTACTATCAACGTACTAGGCCTCCATATTTTTAATGTTCATAGCTAACCGATATCGTTTGCAGGTGGATACCTCTTCGTAGATGCCAAAGCGTGAACTTTTTATTATCAAAAATTTGCATGGCTGACCTCTTTTGGTTCTCTATATATACTACTGACAATCTCTCTGGCTTACTTGCCAAAAAACATTTCTCTTACGACTTCATGTAATTCATTACTTTCCCTACTTCTCATTTCGCTGTGATGATTCTTGTAGTCTAATAACTCAACTGAAAAGGCCAATCATCTCTATGGCCTCTCCTATTTTCTCTAATTCAACCCTGGACGTTCTGGCTATCTCTTCTCCTCCTCCTTCTCATCTCCTCATCAGGTGTTCCTATTGGCCTTATTTACCTGTATTTTCATTGATCGGATTGCACTATATATGTAGACTCCTGAATTTATGAACGTTTAGGTGAAAGTGATGGTGTCATCGGATTGTACATTCCTCTCCGGTTTGGAGGAAGTGTATTGCTTCCGTGCTTTGACCCCACCCTCTCGTTTAAAACTTATATTATCTATTAGTGCCTTAATATTAGCACATTCCCTCAGTGTTGGAAGCTGCGCATATGTCCAACTTATTCCGAAACAAAATCAATTGACTGCTTGTATACTTCCAACTATCGACCTCTATAGCTCTCACTTGTATTATTCTTTCTAAGATCATTTCTCTAAAACCCTTCTCAATCTCACTTCTTAGTCATTCTGGTGAAATTCTTTTCCTTCCTTTCTTGTCACTACAGTACTGAGCTTTCGGTGCTCGAGATCTTTACTGACCGAATATACTACTTTTCCTATTTTAAACAGATTATGGGATTATATCCGCCTTTTAGAGGACCACTACCATAGAGGAGACTGTGGTCTGTGCGGTGACATATTCAAATCAATTGACGAGGCAAAAGATGGGCACGGCGTCTACATGATCTACAAGAATCTCCCCTTAATATCTTTTGGGTTTCACCTTCTCTCTCTTGACTTACTTAATGTTTAGCACTTTCTTTCAAAATCGCTCAATGTCGGCTGTTCTTTTTCTGCGTACTTCTTCTTTTTCTTTACAATAGATGCGTTGTTCCTCAGGGTTTACATGTATAGTGTAATATGCCTCTATTTTTCATCAATGTATACTATGTATCCCATTGCACATCTACTCCGTATCTCACTTCATATGTCGATGTATCTTAGACCTTCACTTCTTCAAACTTGCATATCAAGTTATGCTGTCTATCTCGTTTTACTTTCTAGATGCCTCTACGTCTTAATGTTCTTTTCCGATTCTCTATTACTCGCTGATCTGGATTAAGAATTTCATTTATATTGTTGGGTCGTGTTTAAGTGTGTGAAATTAATCTCTTTAAAATCTCAACCCAACTTATACAAATCTCTTTCTCTAAGACATTTAACTTTTCTATCTCGTTTTGGGGTTCTCTTGTTTCTACTGTTGACAATATTAAAATTCTTGGCCTTTCCATACTAAACATAAAATAAATAGTAGATAAACACTCAAATTCACAGGGCGTTGCCTATAGTAGAGCGGTCCTTAAGACACTGGGTGAGATTTACTGGTTAAGTGAAGTGCGCCAGATCACTTTATTCTTTTCCTCTAATATTCAGATACCCACCTTTATATATATATTACAAGCTGGGTCTGCCATTCTTCCTTGTAATGAAGATACTGCTCTTACATTCTGCGTGGGGTAGAGTGGGGGCTTGGTACTTCATCCCGGCTTTTGGATTAGTAGGTCTCGAAGTACATAAGGGCAAAAGGTACTTAATAAACTGTCCCTTATTTTATGGCTCTCTTAACCCATTATAGCTATTACGTGATGTTGTGGTAGTCTTTATCGTCTTTCTAATAGGTATTTCAGAGAAGAATCCTGATGGAATATCCCACTCGCGTATACCACTCAGCTCTTTACGAGGCCCTCGTAGCACTAAGGGTGTGCTGATGTCATGCACATGGTTTTGGTATTAGTTGATGATTTAAGTAACTCCAGAACATAGGTGTCGCTGCTCGGTGCTTCTTACTTTACCTGCCACCTCTGTTTCTGTGGAATTCTCTTCCTTTATCCATCATCTGTGTTCTCTACTCAATTTAATTTCTCTCACCTTAAAGCCTGCGTCTGATGCTCATCTGCGTTAATTTGCGTTAGTTGTGGATTTTTGAGGCGTTCAAACCCCACTCTTAATAGGCGTTTTCTGCATATA
>JABUQX010083680.1:17500-33872 GCA_015478945.1 Trachelipus rathkii | reverse complement strand
TTCAACACACCGCCAATCGTATTCAGGTACTAGACATCTATCTGATTGCAGTATATCGTTATACATATATATATATACTATAATATATACTATATATACCTATATATATATATACTATATCATATATACTATATATATATATTATATATGTAATATATATATAGCATATATATATATACTTATATACGTTATACTTAATATGCAAAATCAGGGTAGCACCAAATTCTCACAAAAATATCTCCTATCTGAATTTTATGTTTAACTATTTTGCCATCGACTTATGTTTCCAGATAATGCCACATTTAACTTGCTATCAACTACCGACTCCCAAATCCTGTGTAGATCACAGCTCACTTTGGTATATAAAAAGAAACATCTACCTTTCGTCTACTTTTCTATTGAATAGCACAACATTATTTGTCAGTTGAAATTTAGCCGAAGTCAATTCACTCTTTAAATTGTCAGTCGAACAAACTAAAGTTGGATAATGGGTAACAACGACATAATCGCGAAAAAACTTCACCGCAACTATCGGTAAAAAAAACTAACTTCTGATTATACCATGAGACTAACCATTTACCTAAAGACAGCTGATGCCATCACTCGATTAACACCATGGATTTTAATATGAAAGCTCCGTGTGACGTCATACTCCACGTCAAGATTTCCGCGTTACATATACTATGACATCATGACTAATTTTATCGAACAACAGAAAGGGGGGACATTTTCCATACCACCCCATAGGGAGGGGCGCAGACCTCGCGACACCCAAATACCAAAAGAGCGGGGTTTCCAGAGACCCTCCCTGGAGGGGGGAAATAGTCCTTACCCTGTCGTTCCCCGGAGGGCCGAGAGACCCCGATCCTGCCATCGGGGCAGTCTACCCTTGGGGTACACATTAGTTTAAAAAAAATAATGTTTTTTAACAAGGCATACCCAAAGGGTAGGCTGCCCGATCGCAGGGTCCGAGTCACGGTCAGTCTCTCAGCCTTCGCGGTGAACGACAGGGTAAGACTATTTCCCCCCTTCTGGGAGGGTCTCCAGAACCCCCGCTCTTTGTATTTGGGTGGCGCAGGGGTCCCTCCGCCCCTCTGCTACGGTGTATGGAAAACGTCCCCCCTTCTGTCCCCTGTCGGCTCGAGCCCCCTATTGGGCGTGATTATATATAATATATATAGATATATATATATATATATATATATACTAATTATAATATATATATATATATTACTACTTATTATATATATATATATATCTATATATATATATAAATATTATATATATATACCTATATATATATATATATTAATATAACACCATAAAATTGCGGCAATCGGTCCTAAATCAGGGGCTACTCAAAATGCTAAGGTTTTATGGAGGACTTTTTACTCACTCGCACATATTGTTGTAATCTGTATGTATCTCGTTCCTACCGTAGTTATATGTAATGTGTATCCTCTTTACTCGGAGTGAGCCCTAAGGAGACTGAGCTGAAGCATCAGTCTCAGATATGAACTATGAGTCTATTCGCTCTTACATATATACGAAACCCATGTATTCTAGTCATATCAACGGACTCCATGTGAACAAACCATGCGCCATAACCAGTCGAGTAGTAACCCCTATCTTATTAGTAATAGTTTGTAACCTGCTTACTCTGATTATAACGCGTCTGCAACTACTACTGTACCTACGTGTCATCATACCGGTCAGACTACGTACCCAGGCACGTTATATATCACTATACTCTTTACTGCGAGACATAGTAGCGTATACTCACCTATATATTTAATTATATATATACCTTAACTATATATATATATAATACTATATATATAATATACTATATATATATAATAATAGATATTATAATATATATAATATATATAATATTAGGATTAATGTTAGAATCTAAGTAAACATGCGACCCGAATTGCCCCCACGATTTTGGGGGGGGCCAATTTCAGTCAACTTTCAATTTTCACTCCCTTAAGAAATCCTCATTAAAGTCTTGATTTGATAAACTATGAATAAGTCTAGTTTTACATTTTAACATAATGTATTACAATATTATTTTCAGGAAAATTGGGTTCAAAAAACGCTAATCAAATTGTCGAGTTTGTGTTCCGTTTTTGTCAAACCACAAAATCGTAAAAAAATGTTCACTAACCATAAGGAATTTCTTTAATTCTGTAAGGTTGCTATTCTTTTTATTCTAAATTTATACAGAATTTAAGGAAATTCTTTGTTTGGTGAGCTTTTTTTTAAAGATTTTGCGATGTTTGACAAAAACACGAATGCAAAACTCCGAGCGTTTTAGGCATATTACGTTTTCGTAAAGCACCAATGCAAAAACAGAAAAACGGCCTTAAGGCTCTGCAACATTCCATCATCAGAGTTCCCTTCTGTATCCTGCTGTTACTTTGCCGTAAGTGCGAACCATTCTGCTGAAAAAAATTTGTAGCTTACAAATTAAATGTGAAAAAAAACTTTACCTACCTATCTTCCGCTGTAAAAGTGTAAAAATTATTTTAAACACGACATTATATTTTGGATATCGTTTTTGCCTACCAACGTAGTATTAACAATTTAATTTTAATGAAGATTTCAATGTTGGACCGAATTGCCCCATGCCAAATTTTAAACCTGGCACGAATTGCCTCTCAGTTACCAATTTTTTATAATAAAACATATTTATCTCTTGCCTGAATGATTCCAATGATTGCATTAAGGTTATGAACTATTTTTAAGTACTATATCTTGGTACCAATAATGTAGTACAATTATTTTGACCTGTATGATTCTTAGCAGTCTGCCTAAAATTTACCCGATTTTATAGTGCTCAGGTAAAAAAAAATCACAAAATTAATGGACTTAAATTAAAGGTTTCATAAAAAAATAATACCTAAGACATAAAACAACATTATTTTACATCTCTAAAGATATATTTTACATTGTAAAGGCTATTTTGAGCCACTGGACCGAATTTTCCACGTGGACCGAAATACCCGATTGCAACATTTAAGAAAGAGTTAGATTCGTTTATGGGGTTGGGTATCATATAGTATATTGACGAAGCCAAATTGGTGCGGTTTTAGTTATAGTAGCTTATTTAATGTTTAGATCGCTATGTGTGAACCAAACTAGTTTATTAATGCTGTGGATTGTTTGGGTATCATATATATACTATATATATATAATATAATATATATATATTAAAAAATATATATATATACTACTATATATATATATACTATTATAATATACTATATATATAATCAATATATATATATATAACAAATATATACATATATATATTAGAGGGTGTACCGGGAATTTTGACCATTTTTTTTCCCGTTTCCGGTTCGGCCGCGAACCGGAATTACTAATTTAACTTTCTGAGGAAAAAATTTGCTGGAAGAGGATTTTTTCTTTATATAACCCATAGCCCACTCTTTAACAAAATATTAATAGTAGCCTTTCGTGTAGTATCCATTACAGTGTATCACATACTTACAGTATTATTTAAATAAAGCTTTACTCAAATACCTCAAAATATAGGATTATAAGATATTCACATTAAATTCAAATTTAATTGCCAAAATTATAAATATATATATATATATATTAAAATGATTTGAAAGTTGAGATTGAGAATAGAGGTTGTAAAACTTACTGTTTAAGAGATTAGGCTAGGCCATAGGGACACTATCGTGTCCTAGAATAAAGTTGCCACACATCCGACCTATGAATGCTTCTAATCTTTCTGTTACTTGGAAATGTTTTGAGATTCTGGATTTTTGCTCTTGAAAACAACATTGCGATTTATTATGCCAGCCATTCTTATTAGCCTTATTTTCTAGCTTCCAATACACTGATAGCTCACTTTCAAATTACTGCTTATCAATTCACACCTAAATCTTTTTCGTGGTCCACAGACTCAAGCCAATCCCCATTCATATCATAGTTAAAACTTTTATTTGAGTAACCTAGGTGAAGAACCTTACACTTTTTACTATTAAAATTCATTTTGCCACTCTGCCCACCCAAGAAGTTTATCAAGATCATTTTGAATCTTTATGCATCCTTCACTATTCCTAACTGAGGTGGCCACTTTAGTATCATCTGCAAACTTAGAAACCTTGCATTTAAAGTCCCTAGTCTAAATCATTTATAATATGAGAACAAAGTGGCCCCAGCATGAACCTGTGGGACACCACTCTTCACTATTTCCCATGACTTAAGTCTTGAGTGCGCTAGAGTCTTACATGAGGTATGTTGTTACCAGTGTGTTATTGCATGGTAGTGAGACTATGGTCTGGGAAAAAGAAGGTATAGATCTAAAGTTCAATGTGTTTCAGATGGAATCTTAGGGGTTTGCTAGGTGTGAGAAGAATTGAAAAATTGAGGAATGAACGTATTAGAGAGATGTGTTTGGTGTGGAGAAAGGGTAAATGAAGAGAATAAATGAAAAGTATGTTGAGAGATGGTTTGGTCATGTGGAAAAGGATGAAATGATACTCGGTTGGTTAAGCGGATGTATAGTGGAGACTGTGTGTTTGGGAACCGACCGGCTGCGGAGACTGAAGATTAAAGTGGATTGAGTCAGTATACGAATGTCTGAAGGAGAGAAATGAAGTCTGCGTGAGGGGACAGAAGAAAGATGTATAAGACAGGGAGGGAATAGGCGGGGGATTGTGAGGGAGGTATTGGTTTGTGGGCCCACTGGGCCAAGGGATGAACCCTTACACTGACGATCTACCATAGTGAGGGGTCCGTCGCGTTCCCATGAAGCTTTAGGGTGGATTTTCTTGACTGCGACGAGTTCTCTCTATTCCACAACCACTCTTTTAATCCAACACAATTGTACCCACCTCCAAACCTATACACATTGCAAATGAAACTTTTTCACTTCAGCCTTATCTAGGGATACCTTATCTAAACACGCTTGTACTAAAGATACTCGTCTTAAATATACTAATATCAACTTGGAGTCTCCTCGGTCGATACAGTCAGTAATGTATTCCATAAATTCTAAAAAAGGTTATGTCTTGACATAACCCTACCCTTTCTGAACATGCTGGCGAGTCATACCAAATACCTTGTTATCGGTTCTAAATATTTCTCACTTATAATGACACTCTTTTCAAGTAACTTCTTCCACGAACCTTTACAACCACGCAGGGAATGATTACAGCTCTAACTGGCCTATACACATTTCACCCCAGCAATCTTCCCTTACTACCTTTCTTATAAATAGGCCCAACATATATTTGCCATTTTCCAGTCATCTGGATACCTCACAAATGCCTATAGATCGCTTAAAAATAAAATACAGTGCCTTTGCAATGCTCTGGTATACCCTCTTCAGAATTCTCTACCATATAATAGCCAACCGACGGACGGTAAAGAGTTGAATGGTTGGAATATGGGGTAAGAATGAAAATCCTACTTTTAACTTGAAGGAAACATGATATTTGAAAAGTTAAACCTGGGTTTGTTAGCTCATTTCTTATACTAATAAATATATTATTATCATCTAACTCTGATATACCATGCAAAAGTAGTGCCTGACAAAGTAGCATGCTATAGAAATGGAGGGGGAAAATCTCGATTTCAACTCTGACATTTAAATAAGGAATAAGGGTCTACAGACCAAACTAATGAGTTTTGAAACCAAACCGGGGCAAATTGGAAAAGCTTGGGGTACCCCAAACCTTGAACCCATTAAACAGCTTGAGTTTCTCATTGACTTCCCTAAACAAATTTTGGGGATAATGGGGGACTAATTCTGTTTTACCCCGTGAAAAAATTTTTTTTTTGGGCGCGTAAGACATGGATTGTCAATATTATTCCAATTTTATCCTTCCATTTTTTCCCTAACAAAAAATTTAAAAAATTTATATATACTATACTATATATATATATATGATACTATAATATAACATAATATATATAATATATACTATAATATATACCTATATAAATATTTATATATATATATATTATATATATTTATGTATATATTACCCTACTTTATTTTGCCAATAAAGTGCTTTTCCATTCTCCCCTAACGGGTAAGATATTGGAGATATCTATTATTTCCCATAGGAGGTAAAGAATGGAAATGGTAATTTTTTCCCCTTAGACCACAAATTATAAAAATTAGGGTGTATACCTATATGGTACTAATAAAATATAAGTAAAAATAATAAATATATATATATATCTTATACTAATATAAAAATATATAATATTATAGGATATATATATTTATATATAATATATACTATATATATACAATAGAGCATTATAACTATATATATCAATGATACTGCCTACTGTGTACAATTATTTTGCAATAAACGAGCTTTTCCATTCTTCCCCCTTGTGTTTTCATTCTCACCCCAGAATGGAGAAAAAATGGAAAGTCAGTTTTTAGTCAATAACTTTTTTTTTAAAGAATAGTAAAGATAAAATTCTTTACAGTCAATTATAAGAGCCATGCATTGGCCTTATCATTTTCAAATGTATTGAACATATCAGTCAACATTAACGGTTTTGAGTGATATGACCTTAACTTAAAAGCTCCCAAAAATCCTTCCATTCTCTACCCCGTCGGGCTAGTATACCATTCAGGCCTGCAGCTTTACTTGGGTTTCAATATGATCTAATAAATGTTTTATATCCTTTACATCCAAATTCAAATCTGTAAGTCTATTTGTTACATGCATACAAGAACTATTAGTCTCCAAACTATTATCTAATCTTTCCTCATATTTATCTCTTGTCTGAATGACTCCAATGATTGCATTAAGGTTATGAACTATTTTTAAGTACTACATCTTGGTACCAATAATGTAGTACAATTATTTTGACCTGTATGATTCTTAGCCGTCTGCCTAAAATTTACCCGATTTTATAGTGCTCAGGTAAAAAAAAATCACAAAATTAATGGACTTAAATTAAAGGTTTCATAAAAAAATAATACCTAAGACATAAAACAACATTATTTTACATCTCTAAAGATATAGGCTATATATTTTACATTGTAAAGGCTATTTTGAGCCACTGGACCGAATTTTCCACGTGGACCGAAATACCCCATTTCAACATTTAAGAAAGAGTTAGATTCGTTTATGGATGGGTTGGGTATCATATAATATATATATATAACTATATATAAAATACATAATATATCATAGATATATTATATATAATATATTATATATATATATATATATATATACCGTAAAACGGGGTTACTTTGGCCAGTTGGCCACATGTTTATGCTTGCCAAACATTCCAAAAATATCTTTTAAAGAAGTTGATATATACAAATTAATTATCTAATACTAGGGAGTACTCACCAAAAATTTGAGGCCCTTCGCTCTTGTAGTGGCTGTGCAGGAGGGTCAAAAGGGGGGTGGCCAAAGTTACCCCAGCAATGGGGTAACTTTGGCCGCCCCATGCCAAAGTTACCCCATTGTATGCAAAAGTTGTATTACAGTACTAAATATTCCTTATATTGCCTTAGTTTTATTGTAGTAATAATATTTTTTAATTATATTTAAAATTTCAGGTTGTTTTGGGGTATTTTCTTAAAATTAATTGCACAGTATTTGCCTTTATAAAATCAAAAAATTAAAAATTCCTTTTTTGGAACAAAAACTTTAAAAAAAACTTAACTACATTAGGCAGACACCTTTAGGGGGGAACACTACTATGATAATATATTGACTATAATATATTGACGAAGCCAAATTGGCGAGTTTTTAGTTGTGATATAGTTATAGTTAGATGGCATGTGTGACCATAACTTAGTTATTAATGCATGTGGATGGTTTGGGTATCATATTTATATATCATTAGTTTTGACTAAGCCAAATTGGTGGATTTGTAGTTACAACAAATTGACAAGCCCTAGGGTGCTTTGTGATTTGCATGAGCATGTTTTGGGTAGTGGGTTGACTGCGGACAAGGTCTCGATAGAGCGCCATGTGGCTTTTTACTGTTCCTTAAATTTTTATGTTCAAATGATCATAATTTCCTCAGATGGGTTTATATATATATATATATATATATAATATATATATATAGTATATATCATATATATATATATATATAGTATATATATATATATATATATATATATTATATAATATAATATACTAATATATATTATATATATATAATATATATATAATATATATATATAATATATATATATAATATATATATATATATATATATATATATATTTTATTTATCTATCTCAAGTAATGTATGTCTTTTTCCATTCCTTACAGAAGTAGTGCCAAATTTTATTTAAAGTTTACGTTTATGTTAAAGTAAATTGTTGTATAGATTTTAAGGCATTACCTATAGGTCATACAATTAAGTAATAAGAAAGAATAATTTAAGAGATCAAGGAATTAAGATCACAATTCTGAATAAGACAAAAGTAGAGTAAACAAAATAGGAAGAATTATTTACAAGCAATTATTTACAAGAATTATTTACAAGCAATATCTACAACTATTGAAGGCACATACAAATTATACAACAAGTATCTACCTCAAGTTTATAACTGTGAGTATTTATTATATCACAGTTAATGTTATTTATATATACTATAATATAATATATATTATATATATATATATATATATATATATTATATATATATATATATATATATATAAATATATATTATATATATATATATATATATATATTATATAATAATAATATATATAATATATATATATATATATATATATATCTTTCTTTCTTTCTTCATTTCCTTCTATTTCCCAAGAGAATGGGAGTAAGGTGCGTAACGAGCATCGGAAAAGAAAAGCAGTAGAAAGAACATGACACAAGGTCGAAAGGAAAGCCCAGCCTTTACCGCCCCCTCTGTACCATTAATTAGTGAGGACTCATCGCAGTCAGAAAAAATCCACCCTAAAACTTCATGGGACAGCGATGGACCCTCACTATTGGTAGATCGTCAGTGTAAGGGTTCATCCCTTGGCCAGTGGGCCACAACCATACCCCCTCACTCCTATTATCCGCCATTCACTCCTGTTATACATCTTTCTTCTCGCCTCTTAATTTACCAAAACTCAGATTTCTCTCCTTCAGACATTCGTTCACCGACTCAATCCATTCTCTTCAGTCTCCCAGCCGTCGGTTCCAACCACACTCTCCACATATACATTCCGGCTAACAACCGATAATCACTCAATCCTATTCCATATAGGACCAAACCATTCAACATACTTTCATTTTTCTTCTCATTTACCCCTTTCTCCACACCACACATTTCTCCTCTAATACGTTCATTCCTCGATTTTATTAATTCTTCTCACACCTAGCATTACCCCTAAGATTGTCCATCTGAACACATTGAACTTTAGATCTATACTTCTTATTTTAGACCATAGTTTCACTACCCATACAATAACACGTAAACAACATACCCTCAGGTAAGACTCTAGCGCACTCAAGACTTAAGTCCCTTTACATTCACCAACGATTAATTGCAACCAGCAAACTTCCTGCCATTCACAACTTTCCTGCTTACACTCTGCATCATCTGTTCCTTCTCAATCCAACGCATACCCTAAATATTTAAACTCAGACACTTGCTTCAGACTGCCTCACCATCTAACATAACTTCACACTGAGACTGTCCTCACTCACAACCATAACCTACTCTTATTCTACGTTTACTTTCAAAATCTTCTTTTACACACCCTTGCAAATCTCTCTACCAATCCTCTCAACTCTCTTCAGATTCGCCACACAGAACCAAATCATCCCCATATAATAGGTAGGGCACCCTCCAAACTTCATCCCATTTCTCCATCATTCTAACACCATTTTCCTGCCATCCCCCACTCGAATTCTTCATTAAACCCCATCCACTATACAAATTGAATAACAAGGAGACATAACACAACCCTGGCTCACTCCGCTATTAATATTAAACCAATCACTTTTGCACCATTTATTCTTACACACGCTTCCACTATCGTCATACATACTTTTGATTCCATTCAGAAAGCCTACCACCAACACCATATATCACTAATACCTGCCATAAAGCTTCCCTTATTAACTCTATCATACGCTGTTGTAAATCCAAAAACCTAAATAAAATTTATTCTCTTCTCCCTCATTTTCTTCAATCATTGTTTCAATGTAAAGATTTGATCCACACATCCTCTACCACTCCTAAACGCACCTTGTTCTTCACCAATCAGTCCTTCAGTCACTCGACGCACTCTTTCGACCAAAATACCAGCATATACCTTCCCTACAACACTCAATAAACTTATTCCCCTATAATTTCTACAGTTCCCCTTTTCTCCCTTACCCTTATATAAGGGTACTATTACCGCTCTCCTCCAATCCCTTGGAACTATACCCTCCATAAACTCTTTATTACACAACTTCCAAATCCAATCAATCACCATCTCGCCTCCGCTCTTGATCATTTCACTAGTCATTTCATCTATACCTGCAGATTTACCATTCTTCAACTTTCTCACTCTACCCATTACCTCCTCCTTACTAATAACTAGGGATGTACCGATACCAGAAAAGAGGCCGATACTGATACCGATACTCTATTTTTTTTAGGTGCCATACCGATACTTTGATTAAATAATAAATACACAGTAATAAGATAGAACATTTGTATACTGCTAGGCAACTCAGGATTGGATTCCCTGAACAACAAATACGTTGTCATTTATTTCACATTTGGTTGTGCCCAAGTATATTTATTTTATAAATTAAAATAGTATCTTAAAGGAATAATAAGTGCAATAAAATATTAGTAACTTTTTTATGTTTGTGTTTATTAAAAAAAAATATTCCATTTTCATTTTCCAGTAAGTATTAACAAAGTTTAGCTACTAGCTTTTATGTTTTAACATTATTACAATTTACAAGAAGATTCTTTAACTAGCTAAAATATAAAGAATAAAACTAATGAAAGAAGAGACCTCAATTAATAAGTTGAAAAGACAAAATAAAAAAAAATGCTATTATTCAAACATGACATAATAATAATAATATTCTCCTTTAAGATAAAGATAGATATCATTCAAAACTCAAATTCCAAAAATTCAAATTGTGATGCAAAAACATTAAAGCTTTCACTAGTATCTGGCGCGAAGCTTGTTTCTTTTGGGTGTTTACATTCCCACCTACACACTAAAAACTCTCTCTCTCTCTCTCTCTCTCTCTCTCTTCTCTCTCTCTCTCTCTCTCTCTCTCTCTCTCCTCTCTCTTCTCTCTCTCTCTCTCTCTTCTCCTCTCTCTCTCTCTCTCTATCTCTTCTTTCTCTCTGCTCTCCTCTCTCTCTCTCTCCTCTCTCTCTCTCTCTCTGACCCTGCGTCGCTCTCACTCAACTATCCTTCCATCACCTTCTTGGTTCTCGACTCTCTCTCTCTCTCTCTCTCTCTCTCTCTCTCTCTCTCTCTCTCTCTCTCTCTTCTCTCTCTCTCTCTCTCTCTCTCTCTCTCTCTCTCTCTCTCTCTCTCTCTCTCTCTCTCTCTCTCTCTCTCTCTCTCTCTCCTCTCTCTCTCTCTCTCTCTCTCTCTCTCTCTCTTCTCTTCTCTCTCTCTCTCTCTCTCTCTCTCTCTCTCTCTCTCTCTCTCTCCTCTCTCTCTCTCTCTCTCTGGTCTTTTTTTTTTTTCTTCCTCTCTCTCTCCTCTCCTCTCTCTCTCTCTCTCTCTTCCTTTCTCTCTCTCCTCTTTATTACCTTTTTCTCTCTCTTTATCCCTCTTCTCTCTCTCTTGACTTTTCTCTTCTCCACACTCTCTCTCTCTCTCTCTCTCTCTCTCTCTCTCTCTCTCTCTCTCTCTCTCTCTCTCTCTCTCTCTCTCTCTCCTTCTCTCTCTCTCCTCTCCTCCCTCTTTCTCTCTCTCTATCTCTCTCTTTCTTGCTGTCTCTTCTTTCTTTTTTCTCTTCTCTCTCTCTATCTCTCTCTCTATCTCTCTCTCCTCTCTCTCCCCTCTTTTTCTTTTCTTTCACTTTATCTCTCTCTCCCTCTCTCTTTCTCTCTCTCTCTTCTCTCTCTCTCTCTCTCTCTCTCTCTCTCTCTCTCTCTCTTCTTCCCTTCTCCTCTCCTCTCTCTCTCTCTCTCTCCTCCTACTCTCTCTCTCTCTCTCTCTCTCTCTCTCTCTCTCTCTCTCGACTGATGAGGGAGGGACTGATAAATATTTGCTTGCAAGCACTGATAATAATGGAAACCTTGGCCCATTTTCATGCCACCACATGAAAGGATTCTCTTCTGTAGGCAGCATCTCGATGTTTTCGTAGAACATCATCTCTCTTTCACAGATTGCAATTTGAATTATCTTTGCTCCTGATGACGTCTCTTCAGTTCGATGAGGTTCCTTTGGTGTTGATTTCTTGAAGGTGAATGAGATTGTCCAATGTAATTTCGGCCATGAACTTATCAAAGTCTAACATATCCAAATCCTCTTCATCTTCAGTAGGTTTATTTGATGAAAAGCCACCATCATCACTATCAATACTGTTGCCAGGGGTTGCTGATAAGGCGGCTTCCACTTCTGTGAATCTTTTTTTGTCACGCGAGCAAGCTCCTCGGTTATGCCATTTAAATGCATTCTAGAAGTGGGTTCACCGTCGGAGGATGCCATTCTTGTGGGGTTTCAGCTAGCTTAAGGAATTCCTTATTAGAACCTTTTATATATCGAAACTAAGTTTATTACACAAGGTAACAAAAAAAAAATATTTTTTTTTTCTTCTGATTTTTTTTTAGTTTTTTTTATAGTTTTTTTATGCAGATTCCAAATATGCTTTTAGTTTTTCTCTATCATCAACCGTTTTTATTACACACATAAAATAATTATTGGCATTCTTCTTCATTTGTAGGGTCGTTAACGGCATAGAGATGAGTAAAAGTTCAAGTTGCCATTTATATGTTTTATAGCGGATTGCATGCTTTTTAAGAACTGATTTTAGTATGAAATATAGTATATATATAATTATATATAAATATAATATATAATATTATATATATATATATATATTATATATATATATATATAGTATATATAATATATATATATATAATATATAATATATATATTATATATATATATATATATATATTAATATATATATATATATATATATATATATATATACCATTGTTTAACTAACAGTTCTAATGCAATGATTTAGTCTTAAGGTGAGGTATCAAACTTAAATATCTTTTATAATTCTCAGAATATTAGTTAAATTAATATAATTAAAAAAAGGGTAAAATTGCCAGTAGACAGTGTAAAACGTTCAGATTAATTTTATGTGTGTGGACATTATGCTAGTTCTAAGCACATTTCCACCAAAATTGTGAAGAGAACCCTTGAAGTATTTTCTTATTACCACAGTTCTTTGTGAGAACATCAGCCAGTTGTTGGTCTCCTTTAATCCATTTTATCTCTTTTATATCTCCATAATGTATATGTTCCTTTATATATCCCATGTTTATTCTCAGATTCTTAACTTTCGAATTTCTTTCAGATTTTATACCTTCCTCTAGTGTTTTACTATCAGTCATTACCTTTATTTCTATGGATTTACCAGTAGTATCTCTCCAAAGTTGTTTATAATACATAGCGTTATCTATTACTTGAGTTAAACTCACTGCTTCGGCCTCTATAACAGACTTACTGACTCTTTTACTTTTATTGGAACTCCACATGATCGCTCCAGCTCTGTTCATATCGTCCACTATGAGTATAATGTTACCCAACTGATTTCTTTCACCCTCCATGCTAGCAAATGAAGCATCGCAAAATGCTACCATACTGATGTTTTCACTGAATCTTTTATATTTTATTTCTTGTTGTTCTGCTTTACATTGGATAACTAACTTCCTTAATTCATTGAACCTATTGACATTCATATCCTCTTCTGACACACTCAATTTGCTCACCATGAACGAAATTTCTGGTCTTGTATTTCTTGCTAACCAATTCAATTGACCTAATATAGATCTGTACTCTGTTATTTCTTTTCCTTTCAGTTTTCTATTTCCATGCTCTTTCATCGTATTTGGTATCTCTAATTTTTTTATGTATTCTTCTTGATCCACTATAATTTCATCATTTCTCTTATGTATTCTCACCCCCAGGTATTTTATATCATTTTTACTGCTACTACCTATTTCGAATCTTGCAGACAGTTTTGTTATTATTTCTTCTTTGAATTTGTTATTACCGGTCCACAATATATCATCAACGTGAAAACACATGATTCCTTGCAATTCTCCTTCTCTTATGTAATTGAATAATGTTGATTCTAGAGGTGATTGTCTTAACTTCATTTTCATTAGCTCTTCTTTTAATGATATATACCATGCCATAGCAGCATCCTGAAGACCATATACCGTTTTCTTTAAAAGCCACAGTTTTCCTCGATCAATTTCTATCGGAGGTTTGATAACTACTCTTCTTTTAATGTTGTTTCCTTGCAGATAAGCTGTCTTGATATCTATAGAGTTAATATCCCAACCTTTTTGCTGAGCTATTATCAATATCATTCTTATTGTTTCTATAGATACAGTAGGAGCGTCTTTTCTTTCCGACACATCCTCCTCAAACCCTCTAGCTACTAGTCTAGCTTTCATTTTTCTTATACCACCTGTTGATACCTTTTCCTTCACCAGCCATCTGGTTGATATCGCCTGTTCTCCCGCATTTTGTATTTCCTCATAAACATCATTCTTCTTCCAACTTTTCAATTCTTGTTCCTTTGCTTCTTTTATGTCTTGTCTCCTATGACTCAAGAAAACCTCTTCATGTTCATATTCCTCTTCAGAGACTCTTCTTCATCCTCATCTGACTCATCCTCAACATCTATCTCTGTATCCTCATCTTCTTCATCATTCTCGTCGTCGTCTTGATAATTTTTAAAATCATCGTAATCCTTAAGGTCTATCCAGTAACGTTTTTTCGTATTAAGATCTATTATGTTATAACAGTGCGAGTATTTTTTACTATTAGCCTTACCAGCTCTATTCACTATTGTACACTTTAGTTCAACATCATTTTCTTTCTTTTTCATCACATATGTGTTTCCAGGTTTAATGTCTTTCATTTGTAAATTCTTTTCTACCTCTTCATTGTTGTTAATCCCTTGTTCATCATGTTCCTTATCTTCTTCCATTATTATCGAATAATTGTCTTCATTTTCCTCTTCTTCTGTAGCCTCCGCTATAACTTCTTTTGCCTTTACCTCTTCTTGTTGTTTTTCTTGTTCCTTAGAGTTATTCCTGTTTGTTTGTATTCTTGTACAGTGTACTTTTGCCACCATTCTTAAGTTTCCACCATGTTTAACTATGGCTGTTTTTCCATCTATTCCTATTATTTGAGCCGGCCCTCTCCATTCCTTCTCCATTGTCCTTATCATATATATATATATATTCACCTATTCTTATATTTTCCAGGTTATGCTCCACTATGTTACTTCTTAACGCTCTTTTTATTTTTTCCGAGCTTTCGTTTTCTATGTGTATTCTTCTGGCGGAGTGTATGTTGGTTATTAAATTCTTCATCATTTCATCTTCCTCATTTTCATCTGCCATTATCAAATCATCACAGTCTACCACATTTGGTATCCTTGTATTCTGACCAAGTACCAATTGGTTTGGTGAAAAACCCAAATGAGTACTAAGGTTATTCTTGGCATATATTGCCCAGTCCATACACCCTTGTTTGTTGTATCCTTCATTTTTTAATTTTAACATAGATTCTTTCACTATTCCCACTGCCTTCTCACATAGTTCATTGCTCCAAGGGCTTTCAGCTGAAGTTGACTTAAGAGCGATGTTGAATTTGGTTGTAAATGTTTCCATTTTCTCATTCTGGAATTCTTTACCAGCATCAGTTAGTATGTTGTTGGGTGTTCCAAAGTATTTAATCCATTTATTAATCAATTGCTCAATAATTTCTACCGCATTCTTACTTTTCAACCAACAACCCTGTGTATACCTTGTAGCTGTATCTATCATAATAAGGAATTTTTCTCCATCTATTTCACCCACATCCATATGCAACATGTCATTGAATTTTCTTGCCATGTTCAAACCCACTACAGGTCTAGATGGAGTTCTTTTATATCTCTTACATGTATTACAGTTTTTGTTTACGTTGTTTATTTCCTCCTCTACTTCTCTCCAATCTTCTTTTTTTATCCGTCCACCGTACGCATCTTTTATTAATTTTGTTAACTTTTCTGCACTGCAATGGGCAAATTGAAGGTGTAGTTTACCGATTTTATGGATTCTATCATTACTTTTATTTTTTATCCATTCATCTCT
>JABUQX010083680.1:5000-12500 GCA_015478945.1 Trachelipus rathkii | reverse complement strand
AAAACTCATTTTCCTTTATCGAACAAAGAAACTCTATCCAAAAAGATAAGTCTCTACGTAGACTGAGGAAAGAGAGAAACTTTATGAAAATCAAGAATCAACTTCAGAAAAAGCTACCTCTATTAAATTTTCTCTTCCCAAATGTACCCATCCTCAACTGCACGGATTGCAGGTCAACATCTCGTAGGTTGCAGCCCCTTCATCAGATAGTTGTAGACATCCAGTACCTATAGATTTCTACAGCAAAAAAAAAATATTAATAACAAGGGCAACATCATTATCAGCTTTCGACCGTAAATCTTCTGGGCAGCCTACTGTTCTGTTCTATCAGTCAAGCATATGTTGGAAGGAAGAAATGTCATCTTGTGCACTGATCACAAACCTCTTGTTTCAACATTCTTTAATAAGGATTCAAGCAAATTGTGATCGGCAGCAACGTCATCTTTCTTTCTTAACAGGATATGTCTCTTTGAGGAGCAGATAACATTGTGGCAGATGCTTTTCTTTGATATCTTCGGCAACAGTATATGCCCACGTTTTACCAGCTATCGATAATCTTCAATCAACAGATGAAGAAACTATTACTTTTCATCCTCGTCTTCATTCTTACCCTCTACAAGATAATCTTCAAATATGGTGTTTTACCTCTTCAGCTTTTCCGCGACCAGTTTTGCCAAAACCTTTCGTGAACAAATCTTCAACAATTTTCATCAGGTGTCTCATCCTGGAACTAAGGCTTCTCTTCGTCTTATCAAGACTAGATATTTCTAGACTAATATGGATCGTGACATCAGAATTTTGGTTCACTCTTGTCAGCAGTGTCAACTATAAAAAAAAATTCAGCGTAATAATAAACCACCTATTGCTCCCATGGAAATTCCATCACATCGATTTGAAACAATACATATCAACATCGTGGGATCATTACTTACATCCTCCTTTACTGATACTTCAGCTCCAGTCTTCAGATATCTTCTCACCTGCATCAACAAAAACACTAAATAGGCAGAAGCAATTCCTCTAGTGATTAAGACTTCAAAATATGTAGCATTTTCCTTCATTCAATGGATATCAAGATATAGAATTCCTCTTTATGTACTCTCCAGTCGCGGACCACAGTTTGAGGAAAAGATTATCACCGAACTATCAAAATTAATTGGACTTCATCTACCCCAGAAAACCGCTTATCACTCTTCAGTAAATGGTCAAATCGCGAGATTTCATCGATCTCCGAAGAGTGTTATCATGGTGTGGAAACAAAAGTGGTTACTCTCTTCCAGTCATTCATTTGCTAACTTCTTGCTTCCTGATCTACTCTGGTTCTCTCCTTTTCAAGCTGCTCTGACCGGAAAAAAAAACATCTCTTTGTCTTTTGGAACTTCTTCAAACACCTAAAAATAGAGCTTCTTGCAACGACTTCATGAGAAAATTTATGGCTGACATGAAACAATTGGATTTTCGACAGCTATCACCTCTTCATCACTCCAGTGCATCATCATACATTCCTGCCGAACTTCAAACCTGTTCTCATTGTCCTTCTTCAAGTCGATCACATTCAAAAAAAGTCATTGAAAGCACCTGTTTCTGTTCCTTACAAGTTCTTCAAGGATGGATCGATTGCTACCAAGATTCAACTCCTTGATGGACGAACAGCTGTCTTTCGATTAGCTTGTTTCTTAAGCCTTCCCATACTCCCTTCGGACTCCGCAGATTTGATTCCTCAATCAGTGTTTGATATCCTTTACAGAACGGTCACTTCATTTACTGAAAAACAGGAACAAACTTTATTGCCTAGGCGTAACCCATACAACAAGTTTGTTTTTAGTTATAGTGGCCCAGCTTATTTGGGCAAGCGAGGTCATATATATAGTGGTCCGAAAATTAATTAAGTTAATATTTAAAGAAAGTGTTTATATTAGTGATTTCAAAAATAGTTGAAGCTACAATATAGAATATGTTTTCTTTCTAAAAGACAAAGAAAATTAATTATGTTATAACATTTCCTGGCCGAACTTCAAACCTGTCTCTCATGTCTTTCTTTCTTCAAGTCGATCACATCGGAAAAGCTCTTGAAGCCCCTGTTCTAGGTCCTTACAAGTTCTTTAAAGATGGATCGATGCTACAAGATTCAATGCCTGATGACGAACAGATTGTCGTTATCGATTTAAGTCGCTAAGCTACCAACTCCCTTCGAACTCCGGCAGATGATTCCCTCAATCAGTTTGTTGTTTCAGCCTTTACAGCGGTCACTTCATTATACTGAACAACAGGACAAACTTTATGCCTAGGGCGTACCCAATACAACAAAGTTTGTTTATATGTATAGTGGTTCGCTTTTGGGGCGCGAGGTATATCATATGATCAAAATATTATGTTTAATGTAAAGAAGTGTTCAAATAGTGATCAAAATAGTTGTGATAAACATAGAATATGTTTTCTTTAATAAAAACGACAGAAATTTAATTATGCTATAACATTTATAGACTGTAATATATCGTTTTATTTCAAATCATGAAAATACATTTGTAATCTTTATTATCTATAATTATCATTGTAATATGTTATTATATAATGCCTTTTATTATAATATTTGTTTTTTTTTAATAAAATTATTTATCAAATTATATAAATATTTTTAGGTTTGCTCATTATATATCTTGCAAAATGATTTCGCACCATTTCGGCCATTTCGCACCAAAAATGACATGAATTTAGTTTCGTGCATATTTTCACTGACTTGAACTTCAGCGAAGTTTAAGTACATATAATTTTTATTTTGTAAATTATTTCAACTCTTACGATATTTAACGAAAGTTATAAATATATTAATGAGAAAATTTTTAATAAACAGTTCTAAAATCCAAAAGATAATTTGTTTAACTCCTCTCTTTATAAAAATAAATTAAAAAGGGTTCTAACAATTTTATTAATTATTGTTGTTTAGTCTCGAATAGGTGGAGGCGTAAAACAGAGATTCCTATAAGATGAAAGAGTAGACTTCATCATCGAAACAAGTAGCTGTGTCTTTAGGTCTTTCAACGTAAACGAAGTCATTACCAATTACTTTCAAGAAACACCATCGACTTCTATGTAGTGAGGAAGAAAACAGAAGATAACTAAAATTACTATCTCCAACACTACAGACTCATGGGCGAGGTATTTCTCCCAATATTCTGACAAAATGGATTTTTACAATGTCCATTGCTCTTGATATTTCACAGAAGATTGAAGAATTCTATTATGTATCATTATCTACAACAGAAAAGCATACATATGGTAGAATCTCGCAAATATCAAGAGATGAAGATGTTCAAAAGTTTGTTAATTGGTTTTCGTCACACTATCTCTTCCTTGTTCGAGAAATTGTCATGTCCTTAAGTACAAGGAGACGAGAGGATTAATTGTTACCGAGCATAAGAGAGCGGGTTGTGTTGAATGACGAGTATAATTGGTGAAAACTTCAAGACTTAAGTTTAAGAGCAAAAATCGAGTTATGCCTCTGGAAGGATTTCCTTCAAAAATAAACATATATAATGAAAACATTCCTATTAATCCTGAGATACTTTTCCATAGAATTTAACTCATTGAAAATCTAATGAAGAGTTAAATCATTATTTTGATATCGAGTTTTCCCCTATCTACTTTCGCTCTTTGATGAAATAGGAGTGCATAAAACGAAGAAATCGTCGTTTTATAAGAAGTTGTTTACTCCTGTAGCCGAGAAGGTGTTTCGATAATGTTATGTACGTTTTCGACGGTGGATTTCTTCTTAACTGAGTTGTCTGGCATGCCAAAAGACTTTTTCACTATCCTATCAAAATATTTGGACTACGTAAAAAAGTACTACAAAGACAACGTCATCGTTGTTTTCGACGAATATAGGGGTTAAATAGCTGCCAAAAGTACGAAAACAGCTGAGCTTTTTCGACAAATAATGAAATATGCTTCCGCAAATGTATCATTCGATGTTAGCAAGTATTCCTCGATAGCAATTTCTGTAGAAATATTAAACAATAAAAATACTGAGCGACTCATCTCCAAGTTAGGTTTGAAACTAAAATATGAAAATTTTGCTGTGAAACAGCCGCCGAGAATACTGACTCTCTAATTATTAATTCCGCTATTGAAGTGGTAGATATTTATGAATGTGTGGTGATAGTTGGGATTGGGAAGGACATTGATCCTTTAGTACTGCTGACAGCATTAGCTCCATCTCATTCAAATATTTATTTCTTGAAACCGAGTAATGGAAACACAAAAAGCACAATGTATTGTTCTAGCAGATTCAACTTCTCACCATATTGCTTTACACTCCTTTAGTATTTTGCGACACAACACCAGCTTTTTTAAGACAAGGCAAAATAAATTTTGCTACGTTTTTAAAAAATAACGATAAATTGAACAGTTTTTAAAATTTTCAGAGATCCAGACGCTAACCCAGAGTGTATAAACATGGCAGGACAAGAATTTATTGTAACCCTTTAAGGAGAAAAGAACGGCGAAACTTCTCTCAATGAATTAAGGTTTCAATTGTTCGCAAAATGTTGAAAAACATTTAAACCTCGCATCTCTACCTCCTATCAGGCACTGCTCAGCCAGCTGATTGTCATCATTCCCTAAGAACATGCCAACAAATTCAAGCCTGGTGCAGAAACACAAAAATATCTCCTACATTTGGATTGGAAAGGTTCGAACCACGGCCTGCCTCCAACAACAACCACTAAAGATCCAATTCCGAAAAGACTGCTTAAAACAATATTTTGTAAAATGTCCGAAAAGTTGCGGAGCATCATACGGTTGTAGGAAAGTTGGTCTTCAGTGTTCAAATATTTGTTTTCAATGCCATGGACTATCATGCAGCAATATCAGAAGCGAAGGGGACATGGACAATCAGTACGATGGAACTGAAAAAGACGATTATCTCATCTCGAAAAGAAATGACATCGAAAGAACTGTGTCAGAAAATGTCACTGAGGCGAATCATAACGAAGGCGACATTTATCAACCGTCAGCATCCACAAGAAGAAAAATAAATTACATTTATTTAACATTAGCATACATTGTGGATTAAGCCTACAGGAAAAACACATTAAAAGAGGCACCAAATGCTCTACCTCATGGTGATGTGGAAGGGAGCACGTAGGTGTTAAATGTACGTATTGCAATAGCCTGCAATAACAATATTAAATAATTAATTCAATAGTTACATTTTTGATGTTGAATATATATATTATATATATATATATATATATATATATATATTATATTCTGATGAGAAGCCAGGGATGGGTCAGCTAGATATAGTATATATATATGATTATATATATATTATATATATACTATTTAATTATATATAATATAGTATAATATTATATATATATATATTTAAATAATATAATATATTAGTATACTATCATATATATATATATATAATATTAATATATATATATAATAATATTATATATATATATTATAATATAATATATAATATATAATTATATATACGGTATAATATATATTATTAATAATATATATATATATATATTATATATATATATATATATATATATATAATATTATTATTATATATATTAATTATATATATATATACTTATTTATATACTATATATATATTATTTATATAATATATATCTATATCTATATATATTATATAATATATATATTATAGTATATAATATATAATATATTTTATTTTATATTATATATTTAATTATATAATTATATATACTATAATGTGTGTGGTGTGTTTTATATAATTCTCTGGTTTTCATGATCATTGGAAGTTTTATGTTATTTGCTTATGATTACACTTATCAACTTCATTCGTAATCGTCATATTATTTGTCAACTATTCGCACGATCTTCCGATCACGCGTCTCTTTTATCTATATTGATTATATATCATTCATTTAAACATGAATGTCAAATTCTGTACTTTAATCTGTTTATTAATCGGTAAATTACTATATACAAAATTGTGAAATATGTTCCCTCGTCTCTATTAACAGTATTATATATTTAGTATAATATATGTATATATATCATCAACATAACATATATATATATATTATAATATATATATAATAATATTATATATATAATATACTATATATATATTAGTATATATAATATATTATATATATATCTTATATATATATACTTATATCCATTGGAGTCGGTTTACACCCTTGGGGGCGAGGTCCCTCTGAAGTACAAGCGACGCAATAACCGAGTGATTTTCTTTCAGAAGAGTATATTCATTTTTCTCGCCATGAATTCACTGAACCTTGGTGTACTACTACTTCTTGTTCTCGTGCCATTCATCTCAATGACGTTTCCTTCAGGAATTACCATTAGTTTTTAAACTACAGAAACTAATGGTACTTTTATTTCCCGGAATTATCATACTAAAAGCTCATTTTATGTGTAGAAATTGGAGAAAAAAAATGGAGACGAGAAATCTCGAATGATTTCGAATTTATCCTTAAGAGGAAGATTTGGAAACATCCCAAATGGTCGACAGGTCAAATGGTCGACAAGACATCAAAAAATTTACCGTACAGCCCACCTAGCGTTTAGATACGTTAGATTTTGGTTTGAGTTAGGTTGTAAGTAGGTTTTGTTAGGTTAGGGTTAGGTTAATTAGGTTAAGTTTGGTTTCATTGAATTCGTTAAAGAAACTCTAAATAACCAGATTTTTTTGTATCAAATATCGACCATTTGGTACTAGCTTCAATCTTATTTCTGATTGCCATTATGACTTAAGTAAGGAACGATAGACTCACTATCTCACTCCCTTCTCTCCAACTGTTAGTCCTCTTCTGCTCTTCGACATTTTGGTGACTCTTTTGCTGCAGCAAACATTCAATAGAGTCTGGTACAAAGCTTTAATTTTTTAACTTCCCTCTTTGGTATATTTTCCGGTCGTTTTATAGGAGCTGTTACAGACGGCCACCATTCATTCTTCAAATCTGTTAATGGTGGTGTTCCTCAGGGTTCTGTCCTGTCCCCAACTCTTTTTTTATTCTTTATTAATAATCTCTATATCACTTCATCACCTATCCGCTACAATGCAAACGACTTTACCCTTCATTACTCCTTTTATTTTGAAAGACATCCCAAACAAAAGCAAGTAACTCATGCTGGGAAGGCAGTCTTGTTGCAGGTAATTTCTGATCTTTGAAATTGAGGTCATGTGGATGGAACACGCTACCTTTATTTATTTCAGTCACTCATTAATTCACTTCCTTCATTTCTCCAGTCTTCTTTCCTGACCTGTAACTATTTACCTATCATTCTCACCTCTACCTCCTTTTCATCCTTTTCTACATCATAGTTAAATCTTCGTTCTTCTCTTAATGAACTTGGTGTTTCTTTATTTCATGATCTTTCTAAACAAACTTCTAAAAGGTTGAGTGTTCTGAGGCGCCTTCAGAAGTTTGCACATCATCACGGTTGCTTGTTCCTTACAGAGGTGTC
>JABUQX010083679.1:55000-64854 GCA_015478945.1 Trachelipus rathkii | reverse complement strand
AGAGCAGTTAAACTAATTGTTTTAATCTGACTTACAAAGTATCTCTCATCCGTTGTTTACAAATTGTTCATTACTTTCCAGCCTTCTCTTCTGTAAGCAATTAGATGAGATATATCTGCCAATTTTGTCTGACTTAAAAATTGGATTGAGAGATAGGATATTGTGTACTGATTTGGTCAACAGTTTGTGTACTGATTCAGTGTAAAATTGAATATCGATTTATTACATTTTGTGTGCAGATATTATGCCGTTTGTGTACTGATTTAAGGGTCATGTGGGGTGTACTGATTTAGTGTAATATAGAATATTGATTTATTGTATTTTGCTTGCAGATATTATGCCGTTTGTGTACAGATTTAGAAAAGTTTTTCGTACTAATTTAGCGATATTTTGTGTACAGATTTAGAAAAGTTTTTCGTACTAATTTAGCGATATTTTGTGTACAGATTTAGTGACTTTGTTACTAACATTGCACATTTATGAACAAATTCAGCAGTATTGTGCCCTGTAATATCGAAATTTTTAGCAATGATCATTTGAAGTTATTGGGTACTGATTTAGTGTTATTTTATGTGCTGATTTAATGACGTTTTGTGAAATAATTTAGTGAAATTTTTTTTTTATTGATTTAACCAATGTACACAAAATGGCATTAAATTAGTACTCGAAACTACATAGAATCGGCACAAAAAAAGCTGTTCTAAATCTGTATATAAACGGCATAATATCTATACACAAAGTACAATAAATTAATTTTCAATATTACACTAAATCAGTACACAAAATGCAATAAATCAATATTACACTAAATCAGTACATCAGATGATCCTAAATCAGCACACAAACTGTCTTCATAGACTTTTTGTGGTGTTGATTTAGATGAGATATCCTGTCAATTAAAAAATATTTGGAAATATTACTCGTGTACCGATTTTTCATTAATTTATTTACCGATTTAGAGAAATGTAACGTATTAAATTACCGTAATATTGTATACAAATTTAAATCGGTTTTGTAAACTGATTTATCGTCCTTTTTTATAATAAATTGACGTTATTATGTGTGCTGATATAGTAACATTTTGTGCACTTATGCCAATCTGTATGCGTGTACCGATTTAGTTCCATTTATGTTCTGAATTAGCGTAACGTTGTGTACATATTTAGTACTGCATTGTGTACTGAATTAACACCACGTTGGTAACCGATTTAGTACAGTTTTTTTTACTGCTTTAGTGTCATTAAATGTACTGAAATGATGAATTAATACCGTTACTGTGTACTGAGTCAACTGAGCTGTATACCGATTTAATTCAGCCTAATGTACGAATTTAGTGCAATTATGTGTACCGCGATGCTGATTTAGCAACTTTTATGTGTTCTGAATTAGTGGCATATTGTGTACTGGATCTTATAAAACTTTGTGTACTGATTTAATTCCATTTAGAGTAATAGGTCAGCGTAATTTTGTGTACTTATACTGATAATTTAATTACAATCATGTTGGGTATTGATTTTATTTAATAAAAGCATGGTGTACTGATTTACTGTTATTTTGTGTACTGAAATTGATTTAAATTTTTTGAACCATTTAGTGTACTGATTTAGAAAGCTTTTCAATTATTGCTTTAGGTTAATTTTCTTTAATTATTTATATAACTTAATATTCTATAATTTTTATATTTATAAATATAACTTATCAATTACTAAAATGAATTATAATTTTATTCATTCAATTCTTATTTTGTTTATTTAAAAATCTTAAATACATTATTATTATTATTATTATTATTATTATTTTATTATTATTATTATTATTATTATTATTATTATTATTATTATTATTATTATTATTATTATTATTATTATTATTATTATTATTATTATACAGACACTTATTCCCGCTTAAGCGGGGTAGTGGTACGTGCAGCTTCCCTAATACATATTTCCTTCATCTCGCCCTCACCCACCTCCTCCATTCCATTCTATCTCTCGCCAACACCCTACCTTCCTCCACCCTCATCCCTCTCTCTTCCAGCATTTCCTTTATTCCATCCATCCACCTTCTTCTTGGTCTCCCCCTTCCTCTTCTTCCTATCCCCTCCGCCTCCCAAACTCTCCTAACCACCCTCTGCTCCTCCATTCTCTCCAGATGTCCAAACCATCTTAACATTCCCTACTCCGCTCTTCTCACCAAACCATTCTTCCAATCACATCTCTCTCTTATTACCCTATTCCTAATCCTCTCTCTTCTAACCCCACATACCCCTCTCAACCCTTTCATCTCAAACACTCCAATTTCTCTTGACCGAGCATTCAACCCCCAAGTTTCACACCCATATAGTACCGCTGAAACACAAATTTTTTCAAACATACTTTTCTTAACTTTCTGTGATAAATCCCCCCCTTTTCCATAATTCCCTCAGACCACTCATTGCTCTCATTCCTTCTCCTACTCTGTGCATCTATCTCTTCCTTCATCCCTCCTTCCTTACCCAAATCCATCCCAAAAAATCTGAAAACCTTTACTTCTTCTATACTACAACTCCTACTCTAATCTCTAACCCCATCCCTCATCTGTTTCCTCCTCCTCAAAACCTTCAAAATCTCTAGGAACAGAACGAAAATCTTTTTGGTCCACACACTCTCGCAAACTCCTTCACCAAAATTACTACAGCCCTTCTGAATCTTCGCCACCAAGTAGTATTTCATCCGCAATAGTATCATGTTCACTTCCCATCTATCACCCCTATCCATCAGTTCCACCCCTCTCCCCTCCCACATTCTTCTGCAAACACTCTCCATAAATAAGTTGAAAAGCCACGGGACATTACACATCCCTGTCTCAACCCCTCTCTCCACTCCAAAATCTCCACTCTCCCTCCTACATACTCTCACACAACATTCTGCTATTCCTATAAAAGGCCCTAACACCTTTACTAATTTACCCCCTACTCCATGTTCCTCCAGCACCCCCCAATTCCCTCCTCTTCACTCTATTCATATGCTTTCTCCAGATCTAAAAACACCACCCTTACACTTTCCCTTTCCTTTCTATACCTTTTTCCACAAGCATCTTCATTGTGAATACTTGATCCACACACCCCCTTCCCACCCTAAATCCTCCTTGTTCTTTCCCCATTCTCTCCTCCGTTAAATCTCTCACCCTCTCAATTAGTATTCTCCCATACACTTTCCCTACTACACTCAAAAGGCAAATACCTCTATAATTCCCACACTCCATCCTATCCCCTTTTCCTTTATACAGGGGAACCAAACAACCATCCTCCCAATCCTGTGGAACCTCTTCCTTCCTCCAACATAAATTATATAACCTGTACAGCCATTCCTCTACCCCTCTGCCTCCCATCTGTAACATTTCCATACTCACACCATCTAGACCCGTGGGACTTTCCTTTTTTTCCTTTAGATAACGCCCTAATAATTTCTTCCATTTGTATTTCCATCTCTCCTTCCCGTCCCTCTTCACCCCCCATCCCCACCTCTTGCAAATCCTCCTCATCTCTCCCACCCATTTCATTCAATAATCCTCTAAAATATTCCCCCCATCTTTTCCTCACCCTATCCTCCCCTCCTAACCATTCCCCTTCCCCTCCCTTAACCCTCTCTCCTAACCCCTACCCCCTCCCTCTTCTTTCTTTTTATATTTACTTCTTTCCAGAATATTTTGCTTCCTGTTTCAAAATTTTCTGTTACTTTTCTACACCATTCATTATTTGCATTTCTCTTCGCCCTCTCCACCGCCCTCTTTGCTTCCACTCTAACCCCTCTATATTCCTCCCAGCTTTCCCTTCTTTCCTATTCCCCAACCATTTCACATAGACCTCTTTTTCTTTTTCATCAACTCTTTCACCTCTCACTCACCATTCACTCTCCTTTCCTTCTACTTCTCCCCACCTTTTTAAACTCCGATATCCGTTCTGGCCATCTTCACAAATTTGTCTTTTAAATCTCTTTTCCCTCTCTCTCCACATCCCTAATTTCCGTTCTTCATCACGTCCCCTGCCAATCTATCCTACCATACCCCTCCTAAACTACGTTCTGTACACAATTGTCGCATCTAAATTGGGTCCACCTTTATGATTCTATTTTCCTCTTTTTTTCTCTTCTCTAACCGTTACCTCTTCCCCCTACCCTTAACCTAGCAACCACCAAATAGTGAATCAGATAACCCCCTACCTGCCCCTCTGAATACATTTACATCTAGTAATCTCTAAAATAGTAATAATAATAATAATAATAATAATAATAGTAATCAATAATAGTATTTTATTATTATTATTAGTATTAGTATTTTGCGATATATATATATATATATATATAAATATATATAATATATATATATATATAGAATACTATATAATATATATATATATATATATATATATATATATATATATATATATATATATATATATATATATATATATATATATACTATTCTATATATATATATTTTTTTAAAATCAAAATAGCTTAGGACGCCAATAGTAATAATAAGATTATAATGCCTTAATTATAAGAGACTAGTAGATTCCTTTTGAATAGAAGAAAATTTTCTTAGATATTATCATAAATTTATTTAAGAATGGTAGCAAAAGCTTTCGACCTTTAAATTCTAGGTCCTCCTTCAGCTGCTGTTATACATCAACTAAATTAAATAATAATGAAAATATAAAATAAAAAATATCAAATTTTGAAATATTAATTTACAAAAGTTTGGTTTTAAGTTTTTTGAAAGAAAAGGGTTGAGGAGTGCAAAATGTTGTTTATGATGGGATCTATGTGGTGAGTCTTTATCTTTTGGGATATTGTTAATGTTGGAATTTGTTATACAATAGGATTCAGAAAGTTTTCTAAGTTGTAGATTGTCAATGTGAATAATGCCCATGAGGTGGTCACATGTGAGTAATGTTTTATGTATGATTATGTGTCGGGATTCTATGAAGGGTAAGGGCACGAATTAGGGTTATCTGGAGAAAGGTCAATTATGTTGATACAGTTACGTCGGGGGAAAATCATGTGTTTCTCCAAGTATAGGTTGTTACAGGTTGGCAACAGGGTCGGGGAATTTTTGTATACCACATGGGAAGTTAAAGCGAATCAGAATGAGTACTTAGGTTTGGAAGATAGTTTTGAAAATAGGAAGTACATTGGAGGAAGAGACAAGAAGAAACAAGGATAGATTTGGGGTAGGAATTTTTTACACATGTTGTGAGATGTGGTGGGGATAAGAGGGAGATATGAAGTGTGTGTTGTCTTGTCTTCTTGGATTAGTGTAAAAAGTGTTCTTTGCTTTACGGAGGGCATCTTATCCACTCCACATCATTAATAATGCCCTCCGTAAAGCAAAGAACACTTTTTACACTAATCCAAGAAGACATAATAAACTATATATATATATAATATATTATATATATATTATATAATATAATAATATAATATTATTAATATATATATATATAATACAATATATATATATATATATATATATATATTATATATATATATATATTATATATATATATATATATATATAATATATATATATATATAATATATATATATATATATATAATATATATATATATATATATATATATAGATAATATAAAAACGCAAACCATTCCGACGCAAATGACCGCGACTTTTTTGACTTTCTCTGACGCGACCTTTTTTTGCAGCTTCGAATTTTTACCTGACCTATGACCTTTTTTTTGAGGCCTTTACCTTTTTGGGCCTTGACCTTTTTTTTCGGACCAACCCTTGCGTCTTCCATGGTCATTTTTGTTGCCCACGGTATTTTTAGGGCAACCTAATTTTTGGGCAACCCCAATTTTTTTCGGCAACCCTGATTTTTTGGCAACCCTTCGAAGAAAGGGTGCGCCCAACGGTTGCGTCAGCAACCGTTGTAAGTATTGCCCCTATTTTACGCCCCCCTAATTTTTTCGACCCTGCAGTGGTGGGTCAATTGTTGCCCATAGACGAGGGATCAGAACTCCTTTAGCCGGGCTAAGCCCTTTTTGTGATGTCTTAACCTTGTTTGACCATGATATTTCGACCAACCCTTGATCTTCCATGGGTCATTTTTTTTTGCCACGGTAATTTTTGGCTACCCTTTGGTCTTCCATGGGTCAATTTTGGCCCACGGTAATTTTTGGCTACCCTTTGGTCTTCCCATGGGTCAATTTTGGCCCACGGAATTTTTTGCTACCCTTTGGTCTTCCATGGCGTCAATTTTTGGCCCACGGTTATTTTGGCTACCCTTTGGTCTTCCATGGGGTCAATTTTGGCCCACCCTTATTTTCGACTAACCCTTTGGTCTTCCTTGGGTCAATTTTGACCCACCCTAATTTTTTCGACCAGCCTTTGGTCTTCCATGGGTCATTTTTTGCCCACGGTAATTTTTGATCTTCCTTTATGGGCTTAGCCGTATTTTTTTGATGTCTTTACCTTTGTTTGACCATGAGATTTCAGGCCTTAAACCTTGCCATATACCATGGGTCAATTTTTGGCCCACGGTAATTTTGGCTACCCTTTAGGGGCTTAGCCCAATTTTTTGATGTCTGTTACCTTGTTTGACCATGATTTTTCGGCCTTAACCTTGCCACTATACCATGGGTCAATTTTTGGACCCACGGCCAAATTTTCTTGCCCACGCGTGGCCCAACCCGTCAACATTATTTCGTTCCTAACTTTGAAACGCATGTATGGATCTATCCTAACTTGAACACCTACACGCACACACACACACACACACACACACACACACACACACACACTTATACATACATTCACTATGACACTTACACTCACCCATAGATACTTGCACTTACATTTACACTTATACACACGTACAACCACACTACCAACCCTTTGGTCGTCCATGGGTCAATTTTGACCCAGGGTAATTTTTTGTCCTTCCTTAGGGACTTTAGCCCTTTTTTTAATGTCTTAACCTTGTTTGACATGATATTCTGACTTTGACATTGCCAGATACCAAGGGTTCAATTTTGACCACGCTAACTTGATGGCCTGATTGGTTCCCAATCACCGCTAAGAAGTATTCTAGGATGTTCTATTAGTGCTTCTTGAGTATTTAGATGAGTTGCCAGGTGAGTGCCAGGTGAGTGCCAAGTGAGTGCCAATGAGTGCCAATGAGTGCCAAGTGAGTGCCAATGAGTGCCAAGTGAGTGCCACATAGTGCCAAGTGAGTGCCACATAGTGCCAACTGAGTGCCACTTTTCAAGCCTTTCTAGCCTCCCTGAGCCTAGAAAGCCCTAATATGGTGTCTACCCCTAGGTTAAGGTATGAGGAATCGATTGGAGTATATTACAATCTGCAGAATGCCTCCTACTATGAGTTAGTATTTTATAACACTTATAGCATCACACTCGCCATAGACACTTACACTAGGCCATATACACTTACACTCACCCTTACATTAAACCCTATACACTTACACTCACACACCGAAGCTCAATTTTGTTGCCTCATCTTTGATGAAGTCATTTTTGATACCACCTATATTGATGATTCATCTTTGATGACTCATCTTTTGTCTACCTCTAGATCATAAGCTGCCCACCAGGCCGCAGCAAGCCCCCTCCCCGCAAAGGATGGAGGCCCCGCACCCGTAGGTGCGACCCGCCGAGCGAATGAAAAATATATATACTCTAAGTCATTCATTGTTATTTCATACTAAAAACATTTTTTTATTAAAAACATTTTTCGCGAACCTAACTCAAACTGTAACTCATTACAGACCTCTTTTAATTAACACATAATATTTTATTAACATTATTTTACTTAATACTTTTACTTAAATACTTTTTAATTATAAATTTTTAAAAATTGTATGTAAGAAGAAAAAAACCAGAGTGTTCTGATAAATAAACATTTTATTTTACTACAAACTGTACGAAATTTTATTAAAAACATTTAAACATTACATACCTTAAAGCAGTAAATCAGTAAATCAATTTAGAGGTGTTAACCTAACAACCTAGGGGGGATTAGGTATTGCTTCTTTGTTTTAACTGCTTTACTGCTTAACTATGTTTTACTGCTTTTTTAACTCATGTTTTACTGCTTTAACTATATGTTTTTACTGCTTTAACTCACATATTTATTAGCTTACATACCTTAAAGCAGTAAATCCAGTAAATCAATAGAGGTGTTTACCTAACACCTAGGGGGATTAGTATGCTTTTTGTTGTACTGCTTACTTGCTTTAACTCAGTTTTACTGGCTTTAACTCATGTTTACTGCTTTAACTTATATGTTTTACTGGCTTTAGACTCATATATGTTATTAACGTTGACATACCTAAAGCCAGTAAATCAGTAAGATCAATACGAGGTAATACCTAAGCACCAAGGCGGGATTAGTATGCTTTTGTTTTACTGCTTACTGCTTTAACTCATGTTTTACTACTTTAACTGCTTTACTGCTTTAACTCACTTCTTTACTGCTTTTTAACTCTCTGCTTTGCTGCTTTAACTCTCTGCTTTACTGTTTAAACTCTCTGCTTTACTGCTTTAACTCTCTGCCTTTCCTGCTTTAACTCACATGTTTTTACTGCTTTTAACTCATATGTTTTGATTAACATTAGGTTTTTTTATTTTGTTTTAATACTTTTTATTTTATTTTATTATATTTTTATTAATTTTTTATATTATTTTTATTATTTTATTATTTTATTTTTATTTTTGATTATTATAATTAATTGGTATAGCTTAGTTCATAGTGAAAATGATGGTATAAGTGTAAGTGTGTGCGTGTTGTGTGTGTGTGTTGTTGTGTGTGTGTGCGGTGTGTATGTGGTTCTAAATATAATAACAATAGGCCTGAAGTAAATAACACCAAGTATAATAATAAAAATAAAAATAAAATTATAAAATAATAAAAATAATAAAAAAAATAAATAAAAATAATAATAAAATAAATAAAAAGTATTAAAACAAAAATAAAAAACATAATGTTAATAAATAATATGAGTAAAGCAGTAAAACATGTGAGTAAAAGCCAGTAAAGCAAGAGAGTTTAAAGCCAGTAAAGCAGAGGAGTTAAAAGCAGCAAAGCAGAGAGTAAGCAGTAAAGCCAGTGAGTGAAAGCATTGTGTAAAACATGAAGTAAAGTAGTAAAACATGAGTTAAACAGCTAAAGCAGTAAAACAAAAGCATAATAATCCCCCCTTGCTTGTTAGTAACACCTCTATTGATTTACTGAATTTACTGCTTTAGCGTATGTAAAACATAACAATTAATGAGTTAAAGCATTAAAACATATAAGTTAAAGCAGTAAAAAATTGAGTTAAAGCAGTAAACATAGTTAAAGCAGTAAAGCAGTAAAACAAAAGCATACTAATCCCCCCTAGGTTTTATGTAACACCTCTATGATTTACTGATTTACTGCTTTAAGGTATGTAATGTAATGTTTTTAATAAAATTTCGTACAGTGGTAAAAAAATAAAAAATGTTTATTTAATATTTTGTTTTTTTCTTCTTACATACAATTTTTTTAAAAATTTATAATTAAAAAAAGTATTAAGTAAAAAAGTATTAAGTAAAAATATGTTAATAAATATATGTGTTTTAAATAATAGGTCTGTAATGAGTTACAGTTTTAAGTTATACGAAAAAGTGTTTTAATAAAAAATGTTTAAGTTTAGAAATAAAATGAAAGACTCATAGTATATTGAAAAGAAATTCTTTTGAAATGTTTAAGTATGAAATTAAAAAATGAATACTTATATATATATATTTTTCATCTCGCTCGGCCGGGTCGCACCTGTGGGTGCGCGGCCTCCATCCTTTGCGGGAGGGGCTTGCT